>DWMG01004663.1:0-10758 GCA_018244855.1 Elbella merops | reverse complement strand
AGCGCTGCGGCGACAGCGAGCACTCCACACAGCGTTGTGGAGTGCGGCTCGCGTATGGCTATGGATTGATTTTAGTTGCTTCAAGACGTCCGCCACCGCACTGCCACTTATTTGTAAAAATATACCTACTACTACTGTATCCTCTCTGTACGGAGCTCCCCGTGTGGACCGAGACAATCTGCTCTATATAATATAAAAGTGCAACCGGCAACTTTACCCTTCAGATTAAATCACGAATTAACAAACCAGCAGAAGTAGCAAACTGACTCTTTTTTGGCACTTTTGTTAGTGCAGTAGTATCTCCCCTTGAGGTTTTACATCAAATATTTACAATTTAGTTCAATTTGAAATATTCGCATTTTCCATAAAGTCGTTACGCCATTTTCGCGTTCAACTGGTTATATTTTACGATTTACGTTACAGCTTAAAAAAAGGCTCCATCAGTTTTATGATACCCAGATGTAGCCGAGCATCCGACTGTTAAAATCAGATCAATTTCATTTGAAACAGTTTTCGCCAAACGAACGCCACTTACTGTGCGGATCTCGCTAACTGTGGACACGATGATATCATACTTTTACTTAAAGTACGTACGTACTTTCACGTATCTAAGTGTACCCGTTTGCTCGTTTGCCCCCTATTCTATAAAAAAAAAAAAAAAATCTAAGTGTCATATATTGTAAAATGACAAGTACTTCCTAAATTATAATTACAGTTGCAACGACACTAACATATCTGCCCGTACATCACATTAAAAGCTTGGTTTAAATGTCAGACTTAACTCGGCTAAAGATATGGAGTTCGTGCCCAACGAGCCGCGACTCCCCATGGCAAATATCGCTCTACACACAGCTGAGGGAAGGCGCGTGCTCACTAAGGATCACACGATACGGTCGATCCGAGCGTTCATGATCAGTACCTATACATATATAATATTAAATACATTAGGGATGGTCGAAAATTGCACGTGTTTATTATTATTATTATATAACCAATATTTAAATTAGAGGAATTTTGATTTTCAAGACACTATGTAACATCAGTTTTTTCTCAACAGAGTAAAGTCTAAAACGTGTCCCTTGCAAAGTAGGTTCGTTGAACGACAGTTGCAACGGCAAAAGTCGTCGGAACCGCGGCGCCAGTGTGTATGCGCACTATAAAGTCGTTCGTATCAAAAGCAAAGCAAAATTCAAAGGAAGGCAACGAAATAAATATGTCGTTTACCGCTCGTGACATTCTCATTGAGCATCATGAGTTAATATTTAATGTGATGAGTTCATATTGTATGCACACGCCACTGTGCGAGTTTTATAGAAATACGTAATGTATGTGAGTTCGTAAGCTTGGTGCGTTTAATATTTAATGTACACAGGTGTAGATAAATAGCACCCTGGTGCGACGCTGTGAGCCATCCCGATCTAGTAATCGGATTTACGAGTTTCTACTATGAGAATAACCCCTGAACAAATGGACAAACGCAGAAGTTATTGACCTTTTTATCTTCCGAAAATGTCATTCCCGGCGGGCTGCTCGACGAACAGAACATGAGCGCGTTAGAATAAAATAATTTCTATATATCAGAAGTGCAGCAAGAGTAAAATATCTGTAATATTAACATTGTAGTGCCCGAGTCCAAGGCTTTGTATCGTAATGAAGGAATTCTTTTAAGGTTGAAATATTCGCGCGCAGTGCAAAGACAAGGCTTTATCATTAAAATAGGTGCGCCGCCCGCCGTGCCGCCCGCCGCGCCGCC
This sequence comes from Elbella merops, assembly GCA_018244855.1. NCBI lineage: Eukaryota > Metazoa > Arthropoda > Insecta > Lepidoptera > Hesperiidae > Elbella > Elbella merops. The sequence goes on along the minus strand of DWMG01004663.1, from coordinate 9,005 downwards.
CGCTGCGCCGCCCGCCGCACCGCCCACTGCGTCAATAGTTTCACTTCCTTACGTCAAGATTTATATCGGAGCACGCGAAGTTTGCTTTAATGTTTATCATTATCATCCTCAATCATGATGTTTATTGTCATCCTCACTGCCGCTCAGTACCACTGTGCTATTACTATGTACAATTAATTAAATTGAAATTTATTAACGTTGATTATTTTAAGTACTTTACTATTATCAGTAATGTGCATTGTTAATCATCAGCCTGTTTACGCCATTGCTCCACCCTTTTACCTTTGGGGATCGCAGAGCAGGACCCGTTGTACGGCCTACGCTGCTGCCGGTAGGCGGATAGTTGTTACTCAAATCACCATTATTACTACATAATAATCCATATGGCTTTACTATTTAAGATTAGTTATAGAATTATAAGTGAAAACAGTCATGCGCTAATAAAAAAAGAAAAGCGAATGCAACTATAAAAACAGCAATAGTTTTGTGTGTGTACCCGTGAAGTGCATTCCAAACCAGTTCCGTTTAAGTGATGTAATTTGAGTCTATTTTCAAATAATATTAATTTGATTTTAGCGGTTGTAAAATCACACGAAATAATAGATATGAAATTGAATATTGAATGTCGAATAAGTCATAATATCGCGAAGTTTCGTCCGCCAATTCTATTTTCACCGATATCGCTTCATGTTAAACTCTATGAGTAATGATGATATTTTGTATTAGGCCGTAAATCGTAGCACATAGTACAGTTGTATTGAAAACTAAAAGCAATTCCGAACAAGAGTAAAACTGCAATTTGGTGACACAATTGGACATTATAATAAATTTTATGAGTTAATTCGTGCCGAACGCACGTGACGAGGCGTCTCGTGACATATCGTGGCTTTAACTTCGCGTTGTCGCGTCACATACTCGTACGGGACCGCTAGCACACTACACACTGGGACGGGCCACTTAAATGGTTGTATAATTATTTCACTTATAGTTTGTCCGTGTTTACACCTGAAAGTGTAAGCAGAGATAGCTTATTATCTTATTAGTTTAGCTTATAAAAATAAAATCAAATAAAATTATTAGTTTAGAATTGAGCTTCCTGCTCGGCGGTCTTAGCTACAAATACTGGGGCGCTCCTTCTTAAAAATGTGTCAACTGGCACCTAGGCAACTTGGCAAACTATGGCTTTAACACGTGGAAAGCTTGCAGAATATTCCGCTAGCGTGTTTCAGTACACGATAATACTAATATCGTTATGCCTATTAGTTTTAGGAGTCGCCAGTCAAAAAGAATTGTTTAGAGATGCATCTGTAGTGCTCCTCCGCGAGCTGACAATGCATGAGCAGTTTATTTTTGACATTTGTGTAAATGGGTACACTTTTTTCTTTGATAATAGAATTTCTTAATGCGCAACAAAGCAGAAAACTTGAAATAAAATGACATAGCTGCCAAAGTTGCATACATTTTATATATTCACTGGCATTTTTAGTGCAAATCGAGCAGATCCGTAAAGATATTCATAGCTGGCAGTATGTAGATAGCTTATTGCTGTGAGCATCTTGATCAAGCAATATTTACGACTGACAGCAGAGTCAACGAGTCTTATTACAGCTCCGACAGGTCGGCGAGGTCACCGCACCGAACCAAAGTGTTTTATGTGCCCGCACGCTTCAATAACTTGCCACACGTCGGAAAAGAACTGAAGAAAAACATTGCGATGAAAAATGTAAGGCAAATATTTGCCACCACGTAGTAACTACTTATATTTTATATATACATTTTAAATTACTGTTGTACAGAAGACGCCGTTTGTTCCCGGTTGTCAAAGTGATATATTTTGAGAGAGCCTCTTCGTTACGAACAGTGACCAAGTTTCTCTTTGTTGCGTGCTGCGGAAAGAATGTTTTCAAATTTCGCGTCCGGATAGTCACTTCCTGAACGTTTATCTATTGAGCGAACTCCGCGGGGCTATTAGTGTAGAGCGTCATTAATTATCATTTATTGTTGCCCACTAACAATTTACTGATTGCCTCGATGGTCGAGTGGTTGTAACTCACGATTGCTGATCGATAGGTCCTGGGTTAGAATTCCGAGCTGGGTTCTATTGGATTTTATAACTTGGATACTAACTTAGATTTTCTAACCTGGATTTTCTAGTAGAAATTTTTAGTAGTCGCTCGGAGTCTATATCTATACCCAGTCTATGGCAACAGACTCAACACCCTTTCTAAAGACGTAAAACTTAACGGGTGAAACGTGGGAGTGTACTGCACTTCTCTGTCTACCCGTTCGGGGAATATAGGGGTGATGTTACGTTATTAATTAATTATAATTCTCTCGACTAGTTGTTCGCTTCTTTTGCTACATGCGTCTTAGTTTTGACGGTCAGTGTAAAATGGTAGATGGGTTAGAAAGCGTGACATAACAATTAACGAAAATATAACTAACTCCTTTAAACATTTTTTTAAACAACTGACACAAACACACGATTTTAAAAAAATCTTTAGCGCCTTATATTAAGAATGATCGCGTTTCATCCGTAATGGTAACATACTCGTACATAAGTAATATTCAGCCTATTCCCCATGGGTTAGGGAGGAAAGTACTTTTCTACTTTATCAATCTTCTTTTGGAAGTCTCCATATTGATTTCGTGATTGTGAGATATTTTTAGGATTGTTAGAGCAAACGTGATGTCATAACATAGAGTGGCGGGGCTATTATTTTTGTGTCATCAAGCTAGATCCCCGTCGAGGAAGGCAGAGAGCATAAGCGTAGGACAACGGTAAAGCTAATTCCGAAATAGGAGCTGGCGCGACGCAAGCTGTGCGCCGTGAGCGAGAGTGGCGCTGCGTGTAACAACGATCAAATGGATTTTGATGCGAGCACTGCTGCGTCCCACTCGACGGCTGGCTGTTATTTGGATACGACATTAAAAGTGTTATTTGCTTTTCGTAAATTTTCAATATCGCAAAATAATGTCAGTTTTATTATACATAAATTTAAATGTACCCAAAAACCTCTGAATAATAAATAGTTCAGAAAAAAACGTTGACTTCAATTCTTTTTTCAAACTTAAACTCATTACTGTAGGACGCCCTCCAGCTAGGTAGAGTGACGATATACGCAAAGTGGTTGGCAGTGGTTGGATGCATAGAGCAGAAGATCGAGGCTCAGTGCCAAAGGAGAGGCCTATGTCCAGCAGTGGACGGAAATAGGCTGATGATGATGAAACTCATTTGAAGATTCAAATATGTAATGGACAAGAAAATATACCAGCAGTGGTTTCTGCAGTGTCTACCTTACTATTTATGTACATAGGTATAATTATGTTATTTACATATGTATAAGAGCTGGACGAAAATACTGGAGAAGGCGAGACAGCTGAAATTGTTGACAATGCGTCACTTAGAGATAACCGACGATCTAAAAGATGAGTGTCGCCGGAGCCGCGGGTCAACTGCGCGAGCAGTCGTAACTCTTTTTGCACAAATGATAAAACAAGCAATGTTTGGGCCAACTGAAGCTCAGTAAATTATCGCAATTTAAGTACTAGTTAATTTTACTTTACTGTAATTCATTTTGAAATTATTGGTTGCCTGGAACTGACAATTGTAGACGTCAGCGTAGCGGTGACCTGAGTAGCCTCGAACCTCACTGAACCTAGACCAGTGTATAGGTATATAGGTACGAGATATGTAGGTACGAGATATGTAGGTACATATTGTAATAAACAAACCTGTACCACGAAATTTCTAGTCGTATAATAGGCAAAATTAGGAAGCTTGTTCATTAACAGACTGATTTGTTAGCTTAGGTTGCACGTGTTTGTCACAACCGCGTGTGTAATAATGTTCTGGGACGATTCTACTAACAAACAATTTGCATATAAAATCGCACTACGTGCGCTTAACATCACATCGACTTCTGATTATACCCTTGAAAGTGCTATGTTTGAAAATTGAAACTTACCAGTCAAAAAAGATAAGGCGTAGTACTAAATAAAGTATAGTTTCAACTAAAACACGAAAAAAAAACTAAACAATCTGTAATTTAATTCAATACAATATTCGTATTAACCCTCATATAGAAATTAAAAAGACAGCACACAAATTATGTTACTGCATAAAGGCTACTCTACCCTGAATGGCTTTTCAATACAGTGGATTTTACTATTTTAGTTTCTTGAGTGTTTATACACATGATTACCTATACATGTACCGGCTTAACTCACGTACGTTCTTCGGGATAGTCTGACTTTCATTATGCTCCTATTCTTCCTGATGAGTAATTTAAGCTTGTTGTCCGATATGAGAATGACAATGAGGACTTGGAAACGGGAAAAATAGTTTCCAAACGGGTTGAAACTTAATCCAAGCTGTGCGAGTGGAACGAACAAACTGCCTACGAGCTGCCGCCGTAAACAAAGTTATCTTCATACTGCATATTTGTAGCAGCGGTCCGGAAACAAGATTTATTGTATGAAGTGGCTTTATGCATAAAGATTTATCGGCCGAGCGCGCGCCGCCTGTGTAATGTTTGATGGGCACTATCTCTGTGGCCGACCCTGTCAACCTCACAGGGTTTTGGAAACTCTTTTGCATTCTGTTTATTCTTTATCTATTAGTTAGCAACTTTCCCTAAAAGGTTAATGGATCAAACTTAACTAATGAAAAATGAAAATTCACTGGTTTTATCGAGTACCTAACAAGAGAAGACGTTTATAATATATCGCCCAATGTAAAGTAATATTTGTAATACGAATTCTTTCATACCCGTAACAAAACCTACAAATGTCCTCAGGGAATACGCAATTGATTTAGTTGTATTTTATATTTTTTAATAACTATATTTTCATACACATCTCTCCGGACTCTTAATTAAAACCTTAAAAGCGTAAGTAAATTCCTCTGGCACTGTACAATTCCAAAGAGAAGGATGGTGTTGTACAGTTAAGTTTAATGACACTGATATTAGCCGTAGTTATAAGAGAGAATTGTTTTAATTTTTGACACTGAGCGTCGGGTGGCCGTCGCTCGCTTTCACAAAATAATCTTCTTTAATTATGCCGCTCTTCCGAGGCGTTATTTTTAAAATCTCGCTTCAAACAGTCTTATAAACAATATTTTTAAACAAAATCGTTTTGAAACACTACTTGTCATTAATATTTTGGTCCTTTTCAAGAATAAACATGTATTTAAAATATTAGCTGTGCTAATACACACGTATTGTTAAGTGACGCTATTACCAAACAAGCATGCTGCAGTCGCAGGTGGCCAGCGCCGCCAACGGACGTCTGCGACTTCCACCACGACTGCGGGAATACGAATGTTACTATCAGTTCTCCGAATTAGAATACATTATTAACATTATCATTAGTTTAGAGCTAACTAGGAAAGTGTTGTTATCGCAGAGAACTGATACGGGCCTGTATCACATACGGTACAGCGGTAGTTATATCCCCGGGAAATATTGATATCTCATATTTAACGAAAAGGCAACGTTTATTATTATATACGTACATATTTGTACGTATAAATTTGCACATCCGCGCGGCGGCGTGGCGGACACTTGTAAAACGCTCCCGCGCGCTATCACGAGATTAGAAGACTTTCAAACCACATACGACGCTAATTTGCTCATTTCTTCAAAATCAATAAATCGAGCTTCGGGAAAACAAAACAAGTAGGAGACAGTTTAGAAAATTGCGTCGCGAAATTGAAATCCTTACCGAATCAAACTACCAAAAAAAGTGTGCTAACACGAGCTACAAACAAAAGAAAAATAGTATCAAGGTGCGGATGAGTTTTTAACAGGGTTGACGGCGCACACATTTATTTTTAAGGGCTCAGAAAGTTTATAAAACTCTCTTAGAAAGGGTTTTTTGGAACCGGCACCACAAAGAAATTTAGATATAGGTAGCACTTGACTGGTTCTTCTAATCTATCTAGAAAATGCAGCCGCGACCCGTGCCACGCTACTTCCGAGATATACTAACTATATTTTCAGGATTAATTCATGATAACTTATAAGTTCGTTCATCCGTAGATGGTGATTCTAAATTCATTGAAGCTTTTCAACATGAAATATGCAGTGACGTTCCGATGTTCATTTCGTATCGTATTCTTATGTCTAGCTCAAATGGAATTATTTTTAACATATATATGAAATTAATTTCATGATTTATAAAAAATAAACAGTGTACAGTCGAACACCACCCTTTTTAGAAGCATAAATTTTCGGAAAAGCGTATTTTCTGTATAAAAAATTGTATTCTATTTCCTTTGACACATAAAACGCAATACGGCATCGGTAACAAGAAGCCATTTGTTCTCGAGCCCTTCATAGGATCGGGAAATAAATATCAGCCGATAGTATGCTCAAGGCTGCGTATCACTCCCCCGCGACAAAGGGATTTCGTAGAAATAGATACTGCCTTACTTACAGAAGGTTTCACCAGTTTTCTTTGAATAAATTATCTCAATTACATTTCAAGGACTGAAAATTTAAGTAAATAAAAAATCATTGAAAATCTTAATCTTATTCCGGTGTACTCAATAAGTGCGCGTAATTCCAGTAAGTTAATTACCTCGTTACCCGCAGCGACGAGCGCCGCGGCGCCGCGGGCCGGGCCGGTGTCCAAACAGTTCCTAAAACCGTCGCGTCACACCTCCAATTGTACACGTCGAGTGTTTTCTACTTTTGTATACTCTATGCAACGACTCATTTCAGATCATATTAAACATATTTCAAAATAATAATTTAAGTAAATGTCTTCAAAAACTCTCAGGTAACTTGATTTTCAATTCGACAAATAATTTTGCTTTATGGGTCAAAAACTAGACAGTCTGTTATATAACTTTACTCCTTAAGATGATGATGACCACTTGACTGAAGACATGTAGCTGTATGGTTATAAACTGCATCTATCTGAGTAGGGTACCTGAAAGACACTGCATAAGGAGAAACAGTGGATGGATGTGGGCTGATACTGATTGTAATATTTCTAGCAACACCCATTTTATACTAGCACTAAATATAATATTAAGATTTTTTTTCATCTTATTAATATTAATTACTTGCTTTGGCACCCTAAAAAATTTTCTCGTACAGAAATGTATTTTTGTTGCACGAAGAAATTGAGGGGGAATTTTCTCAGCTACTTCTTTCTTTCGTCTCCTCGTTTAAAACTTTATTTGATTCCATTAAACATCTAAGCCACGAGGACTTTACAGACAGACAGAGCAGAAAATAAAGTAATCAAAGTTGAACGTTAGTTTAGTCAATAATTGGGTTCCCGCGCCCTCGGAAACAAAAGTGATAATTTATTGGATGCCAGTGCACGGCCGGCGCAGGGCCGGAACTTTTTATAATTTATGGAACAACGTAAACAGGGCATAAATCTCCACAGCCATGTTTAGAAATCCCTTCAACTTATTATATTTACTGTATCGTTTGGGAAATCTTATAATGTTTTTTCTCTAATAAATTGAAGGTAGATGTACAAAATTTAATAAAAACAATGTTAATTAGCCGGCAAACGGGTAAACGACATAGTATACCATGAGTTTCAGGTAGAAACTGAATTGACTGCAGTGGCGTCCTATGTCGCTAGTAAATTGGCACAGATTGTCATCCTACGTAGTGAGGCCGAAAGAAAGTACATAGCCAAATAATGTAACAATACTTTGGTTACATTATTTGGCGAGAGGTAATCTATAAGCAAGTTTGTAACATTATGATAGTAAAAAAGTGATAGCGGCGATAGATATGTTGTTAGGAATGCAGCCTGCCAATTCGAGGGTTAAGGTTTATATGTCGCCTCCTTACAAAATTGACGGCAGGTTTAAATTGAAGTCGTAGGATTCATATAATACCTACTACATCAAAACAGAAGTAGTTATAAGACTGTCTCAAGGTGATACTGGACATAGACCTCTCTCAAGGAGGCCTCGCTCATAATTCCCACGTTAGGCACGCAGGTTTGGGGATCGAGCTATATTTTAAAAACAAATTTATGCACACTACAGAATGTTACTATATGTTTTTGATACATGCGAGGCGATTGAATTATTGTTGCGTTTAGAGAATTGAGAACAGGCACGCCTCCAGGATGGCACATGCAGCCCACCCGCAAGCAGACGGGGCAGCATTAGTGGGGCAGGTCCCTCGTGTATTAGTATAATAATAATTATATTCAGAAAAAAGGTATAACGTCACGCGGAACAAGTGTAAACGGAGAAACCTACGTATGTACATATGTACGTCCAACAGTGCACTGACGTCGATTAAAGATGACGAGGATGCTGATAACATTTTATAAAGCAACCACCAGCAAGTGTTTTCCATTCTAATTAATAATATCGTTTTTTCATCACGATACAAAAGTCCAAAACATTTACATCACGTTCGAAAAAATACGTGTATAAACTAGCAACGGAAATGTAACTTATACTGTGTCAATAAATTCATTAGCATTTTTATAGAAAGTAGTTCGGGCTGGCAATTTCGTAATAAAGCGCTATTGAGTGAGTAATATTGTCCGCAAACTGTGTTTACAGACGGCGCAGTAATACCTCTTTATTATCTGACAGGCTATTAACATCTCGGAGGTCATCGTTAACCGAAGATGTCTCACATTTTATTGGAGGCTTACTTCAGACACGCTCCAATGAAGAACGGCAGCGCGTCAGCCCCGAGCTCGTCGCGTCCATTATAATGAGCTAACTCAGGCGTTATTAAAGCCCATTTGTTATTACTTTCTAATAAACTCCTACCGACAGGATATGTTTTAAATATGCATATATGTATATATCACATTGTAAAGATGTAGTTGCATATCGTCGATTATATTGTAAAATTTGCAACAACGGAATGTAACTGATATTTATGTTCAAGTTCGGGATAAGGATTTCCAAGGTGTATCTTAGGAGTTCAAACCAATCTCACCTGCCCATAGTGCCCTGCTGTACTAGGCGCGAGGCTCTAGCGACCGGATGATTGCGGTAC
>DWMG01004662.1:0-10758 GCA_018244855.1 Elbella merops | reverse complement strand
CTACCATTTTTCGACAGCCATTTCTAGTAAGATAGCGTTCAAAGCGTTTAGTGTTTAAAAATTTTAAGTGATTTAAAATTAAAATTAAAAGCAAAAAGTTTAAAGCGTTTAAAAATTCAACGTTTAAAGCGATCATCCAAGCGAAAAACCAGTGCGCTTATAAAGACATGGGTGGTGGCATGATCTAATTTATCTATTGAATATTATATGCTATTTAATATATACATATAGATAGAATATCTTATGTAGAGACATGAGGAAGAGATATGAGGGGATAGATGTATTATGTATAGAGAAGAGGGCGAACTTAATGTCAAATGGCTTCTTCCACCAATCGATCAACGTGACCATCACAAATTGGAGTGCCATCGAATTATATATCGTTGTTTAAAACATAATTGCTTAAAAGTTATCATCACGCATCATCATCGTGCTATAAGCACAATGTTGAAATTGACGAATAACTTAAAAATCAAAACCTTGATTCGTTTCATACAGTTGTATACAAGTCGCTTGTCCATTATCAATGTCATAGATAACCATTCGTTTTATACAGATTTAACTTTACACATCGCATAAATATCAAATATACCTAACGGCTGCATTGCTGCAAAACAGCAGGAAAAATGCAGATCGTTATGGTGATATTTCCTATTTGGTCTGAAAAGTGTACGACTTTAACAAATGAAACATTAATTCTTGTTGGTAGTAAGATGATATATCTATTTTATGTTAATACAGTCAAAATTTTGAACCAGCAAGAGCAGCAGCAGAAACTATGAAAATACTATATAGTATACTGTAAGTTTTATTAGAAATATAAAAAATGAACCGTACGCACGAACATTATTATACAAATCACGCTAGTGGCGTCTTCTCTGCGGTCTATTTTCGCCGCGAACATGAAACTTCGAGCGCTGATATCATGCTAAAAAACACAAAAAACGTATGACGAATATATTAACCCTCAAATGTTCATATCATTCTGCTATATATAAATTTATTAGCGACCAACTTAACCCTGACATCCTCAATTTCCACTCAATTCTAAAACAAACGAAACGCACGATTACTATTCGTTCCACTTGACGATAAAACCGCTGCGAACATTACTAAAGACGTTATTGTTCACGAACGCAACATGCTGCAACGTACTACGTTGCTAAGTGAAACGGAACGGTCGTTGTGACTCATTCTACGCGACTGTCAAAAACAAGGTCCCAATGCCAATGGAACGGACGAAGCCGCGATCATGATTTCGACATTTTTATCGTCTATTGGAACGGATATTCTGTTATCAAATCTTACATATAATACTAATCAATAATACTTTATGGTATAATTTTTTTTCGTGAATGTTGTTATTAATAAATTATGTCCATAAATTATGTTAAATTTATCACGTTTTATTTTTAAATTAGCAGGTTAGAGATAGAAATAGCTTCACAGCAAAATTACAAAAAAGTCCATATAACTGACTCTAGCAACATGACTTTAAAATTCTAACCAGAAAAATATTATCAAAAATTATTAATATTAAATCTAATTCGCATAATACGAACAGAAGCTTAATACTATTGATAAACGCTTAAATGTTGCTGCAATTTCCGTCATAACGAGTCTGCAGTCTATTTTCGCAGCGGGCGTCGCTCGATCGCTGATATCACGCGCGGGAATATACGAAACATTAAAGAAAAATATATACGAAGCTTTCCTATGTGATCTCATATCATTGTCACTAACAGCTAGCCCATGTACTACGCCATCACATAACTAATAAAAAAATGGAATTGTTATCAAAACGTCATAAGGACATGTGTTTAAAATATAATATGTTTTATGTTTTGCATGTCTGCTAACAACAGAATATGAAAAGTTAAAAATTCAAAATAACTTCAGAATTTTCTATTGTACGAGTATTCCATCAATCATAATCCACATAGATTTACAAAGTGAGCTGGATTTTCCATGTGATCTCTAACTCGCTGATCGATCTTGATGGCTAGAAAAATGGACTAGCTACCACTAGTCCATTTTTCCAGGCTTCCAGGCTAGCCAGCCTGGAAACTTTCCCCTAGTTATTACATAACATACAGACCGGCCCAATGTGATCCTTAGAATTCCACAAATATAAAGTATAGGTATGAAGTATGTTGTATGTACCTAGTAGTATAGTATATAGTATGTAGTATGGCAGCGGTTGGATTCGAAGAGCTGAAGATCTAGCTCAGTGGCGTGCTATTGGAGAGGTCTATGTACAGCAGTGGACGGGAGTAGGCTGTAGAAATAGTAGTAAGAAGTATGTACTTACAGAAGTATAGGTAAGTAGTATATTAATAAACTTAAATTCTTAAAATAATATAATAATTTACTGGGTTACTGCTAAAGTCGGCTGTTCAAAATGATTTCCTTTATCGTAAATATTGTGCGAATATAAAAGTATAATTATTCTATAGATAAATCGCAGGTTATGCATGTCAGCTGGTGATAAGAGGCCACGTGAATGTGAAAGTATTTCTGTTTACTTAAATATTTGTTAAATTTTTAAACGAAAAACATATTATTGTATAAACTACGAAATAAGGTACGTCATTAAATTAAATCAATAATCCAAAAATTTGAAAGTGTGTGTTCTTAATATAAAACGTGAAAGATTTTTATTCCGAATCACGGGAGCGAAGTCGCCAGTTTAAAGTAGTATTTTATAGCGGTAGCTTAGTATTTGTTATAAGTAACTAAAATGTAGGTCGTGAACGAACATAAATAATAAGATTTACCATATTTATGTGTGACGCGCGCTGAAGATGGCGCAATACATGAACACCTAGCTAGTAACTGTGATACAGCAACTTACGGCACTTCAAGTTTGCGTGGTGCCGCTGCGAGCGTTTTAACTTATCGAGTCATCATGACATAACATCGCGCCTGTATTTCCGCGAAGGGTGGGCACAGAAGTGTATCATGCCTCCTTTTCACCGGTATGTTATATGTCGCATGGAATAGAAAATGAGCCTCTTGATATACACCGGGTTCAAAACCAACTTTCGACCTTATAACATGTGTAATTGTTGAAACATATCCTCTTTTACAACAAAATTCTCGTAAGATCCGATTTTTCTGAACGTATGTATCAATATGTCTACATATATCGCTTTTATAAGCAATTACTCAAAAATGACAAAACAAAATCCGAATCCATCAGTTCAGTTTTAAATAATCAATGTCATTATGATCTACCGGCCAAAATATATAACTATATATTTGAAGGGGTATATGCATTGATGTTCCAGAATGTAAATCGTTCCTTATGTTATCATCATCATCATTAAGTTTTTAGCTTATTATTAAAGCTCCTTCTTAGGAAAACAAGGATTAAGGACACAAACTGCCATATTGACCAAGTGCGGATTGGCAAACGTTCAAATCTATAGAGAATGTTCTAGAAAAGTCTACGTCACAAAGGTATTCTCATTATATTTTCCCTTACCGTTATAACTGTACTAGTACCTTAACTCCTCGAATTGTGAAGGTAAAGTTTGAAGGCTTTATATTAAACTGTCAGTTCTGCTATTGGTTTATTTTTCTGATTCAATTTTATTTTACCAATGTGACCCACGTTCGAACTGGAATCAAACCGCCATAACTGCACCCGCGTCATAGGTTTGAAATCGCTTAGCTCTGACCTATATTCCGGCATCGCGGCCACATTTGACTGCATAACCTTTATTAGATTTAACGTGAAAAATCTTCTTAATAACGTATACAGCCATATCTATGAATTAGGCTGAAAAGATATAGTAATTCAGAATATAAACGTAACATCAGACCTGTAATCCTAGCAGGGATAGACAGCGGAGTGTTATACACTCCCACGTTTCACCAGTTACGTTTTAGATAACATGGAATACAGTGAGAACCTGTTGCCATACACCAGGTACAGATCTAGACTCCGAACCACTACTTGAAATTTCTACTAAAAATCCAATAGTACTCGACCCAGGACCTTTCGATCAGCAGTCGCGCTTTGCAACCACTTAATCAACGAGGCAGTAGAATATAATAGATATAGAAAACGTCTATAATATTTTTACTTTATGTTGCAAGTTTTAGAGCTGCTACACATTTTACTGGAGTTTGGTTTTATTTGCTTCCAATATTTAGCATCTATTTATTTTCGACTATTTGACAGTAGCCTTCTAAAATTACGGATTTGTGACCAATACTGTATAATGTAAATGCAGCGCTATCAAACCACTTTCGATGTTATCATCCGCCATGTTATATTATCTATTCAATAACTTTTCAACGACTGCATATAGCTGATCTGAGACTTAAAGTTTTGTCAGTAGTATCAAGTACTTCATAATAGTATGATTGTAAGAAATATTGTCCTTTTTTATCAAAACATTTCCTTACGAGTACCAATACTCAAATCACATTACCATCAACCTACTGAAGTGCATTCCTAGTTATGATCCAAAAGACGCTTATAATTAATTAATAACCGATACGTAATTACATATCCAATATCATTTTCTCAACAAGTATTTCCAGATTTTTCATATGATAAATTAGTATGAACAACCTAAGCCCTATCTGAGTTACGTTATATAGTTTTGCAAGCCAAATTCAATTATTATTATTATTGGTTTTCTACATAGAAAAGACTTTCTGCACAGAAAACACCAATGTAATTATCTGGCTCTTGGTTAATATATGCTAAGTAACCATAGGCTTCTCCTGGGAACCAGCTCTTCATACATACACTACGTATTTGTACATTCATACTTCAATACGTACTCGTATGAAAAATCTTCAAGCGACGTACAAAGTAATAACTCAGAGTCAGCACGAAAACGTATACATTATAGTAATATGTAATGTAAATGTAATATAATGTAATACATTTGCCGGCTCTCGTGCATCGTACGATGGGAACGCTGCAATGTTTCCTTGCATTTTTAATATACTAACGCAATTCACGCTGGAGTATATCGGTGTCGGTTGGCATTTCCTAGAGCGGGATTATTACGTATTTATATTTTGATATGTGCTGCTAGTGTTAATCTTTATTTTCAGATTTCCAAGCTAAGGAAGCCAAGTACACCTACGAAGCTATCCATCTTCACCTACCTAAGCACAGAAATCAAATACTCACTGATGGTAAAGTTCGAAGTTTCCGAAAGAAAGATGAATGTAGAAGAAGGTCAGCACGTATGTAAATATAGAGATATCTGACACACGGTTCTCTCTGCATACTCCGAAAGGGATCCGGCCTGATTATACAATAATAATAATAACAATAATTAAAGTTGAGACGGGCAAAGACATAATAATACAATGTTGTTAATCCTGACTTCCTACCTACCTTTCAAATACAATGCGCAAATATCTCTGATTCTTTGATTTCATCGCCAAATCTGTTCCAAACAATGTAGCTCTTATTCTTGTTGGATCTCTAATTGTCCGTCTAATAGAGACACAGTGTAATTGTAGCAACTACCTTATTTTAGTCGATATAATAAATATTAAGTTGCAGTAAAAACAACTTTGATTTGATACCAAAGCAACACAAATCTAATTGGATTTTTTTATTATATGATAGACTAGCATTTAACCATGATCCCGCCTAATGGAAAGCACAGACCCGTCCTAAAATGGTGCACGCTTACTTTGGAAATGGCCTTTTCACCCATGCATTAAAAAGCCTAGTTTATATCTGTTCGAAAACGTTTCCTGTCGAAATTCGTCGAAAAGAAAAAAAAATAAAATACAGTGCAAAGATTAAGTTTACGTAAAATCTGGTTTATGGCAATGGCTCACCAACTATTCCATGGAATGTAAAACGTAAATGGTGAAACTCGAGAAAGTACTATATTCCTCTGCCTACCCCTTCGGGAATTACAGGCGTGATATTACGTTTTTTTTATTTAGATTATTTTACTAAAATGTAATATTCCCTCGCCAAATAAATGAAAAGTGTTTTCAGTGAGATACCCTGACCTACATTAAATGTGAACGAAGACGCTAAACGATATTATGTAGTACACGAATAGAGCTAGGCTATCTAAATAAAATGAAAAACACTAAAATGACCTTGTTTTCAAAGTTTGTTTAACAACAATAATGTAGCAACTACAACATTTTTCTTTATCAGTCTTGATATATACCAAGTATATACTTACGAGTGTTCTTATTTTACAGTTCTTTTTAACTGTATTTTTATATATATACAGAAACAAATACATAATATATAAAACTCTAATCACCACACATCCAAAGGGCAGAAAGCGATTCTCGAATTAAGTAACTAATACAATTTTACAAGACAATATATTAAAATATTCTAAAACAAAAATATACCATTTATAGACACTCGTCAAACTCTACATTCCCTTAGATTACTTCAATGACCCAATGTAATGACCTTGAGACCGCTTCAAAATAGAAGACATATTTATATTATTTTTAAGAAACAACGGTAACAATCTATTCATAAATTCCAAAAACATCAGAATTATATAGAGCCTGAAAAATATTACATCCCTAATGTAAAGTAAATGTCCTACCCTCAGCAATATCAAACATTCACAGAGAAAGGGGTAAGCTGTCCCCAAAGATACATTATCAATCAAGAGGAGAAAATTTATTTGAGTATTTTCGGTTGATTTCAAAGAGAACTTGTTATGAAAACGTACACCTAGTTAATAATAAGTAATATACATACATACATACTTTCTTTATATATAAGTACGTATCAAGATAGTACTACTAATATATATACATATCTACAAGTCCGGTGTATGGTAACTGGCTCACCAGCTATTCCATTGTGAGACGCAAACGTAATTGGCGAAACGATGGAGTGTTCTACTCTCCTATATCTTCCCCTTCAGGGCTTACATCCGCATTGTTAGGTTTTTTTAATAACAAAGACGTATTAAATCGAACTTCGATCGTTAATGGAGATTATTATTCGCTACCCGTTAATAAGTATATCGTACTTTATAAACAGATTCCTAACTATAATTGCACTGTTACTTCAGAGAACTACATTGGGAACGTTTCAGATACCACTCAAAACATCACAAGACTTGCTGTTTAGCGGCAAAAATAAATGCAGCGCTTGTACCAAAACCTATTCATGTGCGCTGCATTTTTTATTCTTATTAAGTCACGCTCAAATGTAATCATTTAAATACTTGGCATTTGGACGGTTCAATACGTAATATTCATATAATCAGTGCCCTCTGCCTTCTCCCTAACGAACCTGGCATGACGATACGAGTATTATAAGAACGATATGAACAAAAATACTTAAAATACGGACGGTTAAAAATAAAGCAAACCTAATATATGTCTGCCCGCAATATCAAACTTTCATAGGGTAGAAAAGGGTAAAAGCCCCAACAGATACATTATATGATCCATTAAAAGAAAAATGATTCAGGTTTTTCCGTGCTGTCGCGGTGGGGTCTCTGGTGTATTATACATATAATAATATTTACCGTTATATATATGTATATATAATAACACATACACATTACTAAAAATACATTATGAACGCAGACATTTGATACTGATCCGTAACCTGATTTCATAGATTGGTCCTCCACGCAAAAAGGAACAGATCTATATAAAATTGTCTTCCATAATTGTCTGTTTTCTTGACCAATAGTGTGAACACTTATCCCTACACCGGTCTTCTGCATATTCGTTACATACCTACCTTACAGTTCATCATAATGTTCTTTATGGGGTGTGAGTCTGCCAACCTGCACTTGACCAATGTGGCAGATAACAGCCTAAAAACTTTTCAGTATTATAAATAAACGTTGGGGTGAAAGGGGTTCCAACCACCATCTCAAGAGCCCAAGCCAACCTAATAATGACAATGATGATTAAGAGTTTACGGAATCATTGGATTCATTACCAACGTTGCCTAATATTCTATAACTATAGATATTTCAGTAACTGCCCTTGCCATCCCTACCTGATTTGCATCCTGCATAATAAAGTTCGTTGAAAAGGTGTAAATATAAACAACCCTTTGAGTTTACGGTAATCCCATCAGAATATTATTCAATCGAAGTTTTGATGTAACTTTATGTAAATCTTAGAAATTTCTGGAAGAATCCAATAATAGTATGTAAATATGATTAACTTACACAGTTCCATTATAACAAAATAAAACTTTTCGTGAATAAGATACATATAAAAAGCTTAAGGTTATTTGCTTTTAAAAATGAGGATATTGAAATACTGCGATGTTCAATAAAATATAAAATGCAGAGCGCACTGAGCTCCGTCTTTGAAACAGAAGCTAACTTCGCCTGTCTGTGTTGCAACCTGCCGTGCAACACACAAGGCTCTGGGGATCAGCTGATCACAGTATAGTGCAGTATACCTAAGCAGGGCTAAATGACCTAACCACCGATAGGTAGCAGCTACAGAGAAAGAGATTGTGCTTTTCGATCTCAAACAAGCATACCCAGCGTGGCAATTGTGGGCAAAAACCTCCTTTGGAGAATCCTATATATAGCAGGGAACTGAAACAAGTTGATTATGATATTGGTGTTAAAATAACTTAGAAGCTACTTTGAAGAAAATGTTATCAAAACTAATATAAAAATACAACATGTACCTACCCACATAAAGTTTGTATGTACATACGTATGTACTCTCCTATATTGTGTAGTTAGATCATAAAGATTACAAAAGAGCTGAAATCTAATAATTGAACGAACTCGCCTCTACCTTAACTTCTACATATGATAATTAAGCGTGGGCTTCGTCCTTGATATTAGCATAAAACACATGTAGGATCGCGTAAGCACGCGCTGATCTCGCACTACCTTTGAAGCTCTTTTTAATTTAAGTACCATTATTATGTACCGTGTCATCTAATTTTCAGTGTAACTCTAATAGAGTTTTAATGTCTTGCCTTATCATATTTATGTTCGTATTTCATAAGTCCGTTTTGTGGTAGAAAAACGCTTAAAGAAAAACTGAAGATTAAATAAAAACCTAGGAAATAAGGCATAAAGGATAAAGGCGATCTAGATCGGTAGAATGAGAAACTACACCTTTTGTTATATTCAACATATGTATTGTTTTCTGCATCGTTTGATAAACAATGGCAACAAAAGTTAGCATGATTCCCATAGCAGTTACAATCGCGAATTATATAAAATTATATGAATGTTTTTCAACAAACACTCATACATTATAACATTTATCCCAAGTAGCAGCTTGGAGTGCTGCGAGGTCCAATAATATCACCACTGTTTATTTCCTTTTCGGTGACAATGTACAGAGCAAAATTATGAAATTACGTAGTAGTATTTATCCAAACAAATTATTACTTCATGCTACATTTTTAGGTCCATATCTCACAAACAAAAACCTGCTGCGGTTAACGCCGGATGCCTCATGGTTCTGTCGTCCGGTATCCTTTACGCTCGTCGGCAAAAAAACTTGATAAAAAGTATTTTAGTAAATAACTCGTGGGGCTTCCCTCTCCGAAATGCGGTTAGACCAGCATTTTAACTTTACAAGTATTAAATCATTTCATAAAACAGATGTAATTTTTTTATGAGTATTTTTTACCTTTAATGTGATTTGAAATCAGTGGCGGGAATGAAACTATTGTATCTCAAATTTACGTAGGTAATAGTATCTTAAAAAGGCATTATTAAAGCTCTCTACAACCCATTGGCATTCGCTCATTCAAAAATGTGTCCAACTTCGTAAAAATACCTGGCCTCAATCTGGAATCAAACCGAGGTTAACGACAGATTCATTTATAATTGCATTTGGGATTCTACTCTACTCTTCTAAAAAAACGAACACTGTACATATTTACAATAGCGGTCATCTATTCATAAACTAACCGCATAAGATATAGCCTAACCTCGATTATGCTGACTAACATCGCAGATCTAAAATGTTTGTACTAATAACCTGGGCACTCGAACAGTCATAAAATGAATAATGAATTATGAAATGTCATATAAAAACCCATTTCCAGGTCATGACGTGCGAACTGAAGTCAAAGGAGTATATACCGGATGCCATCTCTGAACTACACAAAAACTAAAAAACATGGCAGAGGTAAATGAATGCTTCAAAGAAACGTCATGAATTTTTTACTGGATTCAAAGAGAATTATCGCGATGGTGAGACGGTGTTTTAATTTAGCCGCGAATGGGGTCAAGTCCGCGTGTCCCGATAGATGGCGTGGCAATGTTTCATTATATTGACTTCACATTTCTTCGCTTCGCGTTGGTTCACTTTGCTTTACTTCATGCTAATTGAATTCACTTCGTTTTATTCGACATGTGAAAAGCCCAAAAGTTTTACCTTTGTAAAAAATATAAATATCGCTCGGTTTTGGCCAGCATACACGACTGAGATAACTCGTCTTTCTTGGCTAAATGGACCACATACCGGCTGATAGAAGTCAATAGTCTCCGAAATCAGCGTATGAACCAAATAATATAGACTCAGAAAGATAACAAGAAATGCCTTCTTCCAATACATTTCACACCACTTCACGTTCTAAAGCACTCAAACGCTAAAAGACGAATAATTTTCAAGTGGGATGGCGGAGAAAAGAAACAGCAACTTAATATTCGACTACAATTCTGTAAGGCTTTATATAAATAAAAGTCATAATTTTAAGGCACTTCGAACCTTAATTTATTTGAAAAAACTGAAAAGTAAAGAATTGCGACACCCAAGATTTCTACTTTGAAA
>DWMG01004661.1:0-10760 GCA_018244855.1 Elbella merops | reverse complement strand
AGATATATTTAAGATAGCATGTAGTAATAATCGCCCACCCTTGCCTACCGTCGCATCGCGTGGCCGCTTCACTGAGCTAAGTAAGAAATTAGACAATTGTTCTCCCTAGTCATAAAAGTGTCTATATAATTTCTATTTTAAGACTAGTTTTATAAATCATTTTATTTACAAACAAGTCCCCTTACCGCAACGATAATGTACGTCTACTTTACAAGAAGACAAACAATTTTTAGTAAAAGTGATAACACCGAAGAAAATGTTTGTTTTTAGACTAAATTAACGTATATTTAAATTTTATCAAAATTGGTTTAGTTTTTGTACTTTCAATATTATTACGCGTAAAGCCTGAAATCTGCTCGAATTAAATTCCCCTGCGGTTTAATCAAATGGAATTACTTTTTGGTGGCAAACAATTCTTGATGTAGGTAAATTTAACATAATTATGTGATTATAATATGATAACCTCTTACCTATTTATAACAGAACACAATAATTTATATCGTATCGAAATATAAGTTTATCGTAGAGGTCGCTTTAGCACACAATAAAATTCAAATGAATTAAAAAATATAATAAACATCCCCACGCATAGTCTTTTCTAATTCGACACCTATTTCTTCTATTCACATAGAAATGCATTTTCGCACATAGAGTTGTATTTTCGCAATTCCAACATCCATAATCTAACTTTAAATTTAAATTACAAAATGAATGCGGTCCTAAGTTACAAAGGGATGTTTCATTAAAATAAATATGGAGTTACACGTGAACAGTGCTACGTACGCTCCATTCACGGCGTAGTATTTCTGCATAGTGTAATGTAATAAGTACACGTTGTAAGAGAGTTTCATAATAAGACTAAAAGCGTCAGATCGGCGACGGATCTCAAAGGACAATTACAATGAGTAATGCACTTAACGCACCTCGTGTGAAGGTGCCTTCCAGCAGACGTAGGAATCTGTGGAGTGGAATCGTACGGAAAGAACGTTCGCAATTATTTCCGCTAGAATTGTTTTATTATTACAAAAGAGTTTTAATCACCCCCCCCCCTTTAAAAAAAATAGCGTAGCAATACTTTTTCACGATTATAAAATCAAATAGTTTATTTGCAATAGTTATATATTATAACTTAAAAAAATAAGGCATTTTTCAATTTTACGTACAATACGCACCATCACGCCTATAATATCCGAAAAGTAGTCAGAAAGGTGTACTATAGTCTCATGTTTCACTAGTTACGTTATACGTCGCATTATGAAATAGGTGGTGAGCGTTTTGCCATACACAATGTACAAATCCAGACACCGAGATACTAGGAATTTCAAATTAGAAAAACCCGATAGTCTCCGAACTGGTAATCGAACCCAAAACCTCTCAACTATAAGACGTGCTTATAACATTCGATGAACGAGGTAGTCTATAATTCATCCCTTATTTTAGGGATATTCTTTAACTCCTTTTAGGGGATGAATTTCCAAATACAATTTTCTAATGTACACCAAGTTTGAATAAAAAAAAATGTGTAAACTTCATATTTCTAAACCTAATGTGAACTGCTATGTGTTGATCAGTAAACCCCTCAGTCAGCTCCTTCTTTTATATAATATGTTAAATAGAAATCGGGCGCAGCTGAAGATCTAATTTTTTCAAATGATAAAATGCTCTTAATATACGAGTACTTTCATGACAATAGACTAAGTAATGTAATAAATAGGTACCTACTTACATGTTTGAAGAGAGTCCCGTAATTTCAGTAAAATCGGCAGCCGCGGCACCTCAAAGGACCCTTACGTACACTTACTTAACACACTGCATAGTGTGCGGCGGTGCTTTGATCGTATTATTTTGTAAAGGGTTGATGGGAGGCGCGGGGACAAGTTCAATTTCGTGTCAGAATTATCTACAAAATGTTGCAGCGAACTTAAAAAAATACTCTCAAAATTTATAATGTTACAGTAACAAATGTTGCTATTTAAATAAGTCATTCTCTTTTTCTACATAACCTACTAATAAACGCGGGTCGTTGTCCTCTCATTATATACATTTTTAATTTGTTCATCATAATGCTTTGCTTTTATACGAGAATAACAAGGGTTACTTCGATAACAATAAGTACACAGAACAAGTTACCTTAAAATAATAAAGTACCTTCCCACGTAAAAATCTGCGACGCTTTTCAGAATAGGTTTGCACGACAAAGCATTTCCATTTAAATCTGGTACGTTGGCTATATCTTAAGTACGATAACAAATGTAAAACGACAGAATAACATTAATCAATAGTCTGTCGTGTTGTGCTCGCAGTGGCGCTGCCGACGTGCCACTTTCACACATTTAGCGTTTTACGCACTATTGTGAATTTTTAATCACACGGTGGACGCAATTTTAAAAACATCTGAAGTACTTTTATGTACATTTTTGTAGTGTTCCATATCACTAATAATAGTTATTGATAAAATGAAAATCTTTTTCCACTTCACTATTGTAATTTTCCTCATTTCGATCAGCCGCAGTTTGATTTTCAAAAACACTTCATACATAATTCGTCATACGGCATTGTTTTATAATTAGTGTGTTAAACAATGCACGCGTCATTTGAACAAATACATTGACTTCTTTCTTAAGAATTACACTTTGATTACATAAAATGGTACCTGCTAATTTCAATTTGTTATAATAATTTCTACTGCACGACTGTCATACAAAAAAAAATTGTCATTCATATTACGCGTTTCGATTACTTAAAATTTGCTATCTATAAGCTTGTTTACATAATACATGATAATTGTATCTATTCTTCATCTTCATTGTATCTTTTAAATGAGGACTACACGTATAGCCACCAACATCAGCAGAGTTGATAAGTATTGTCGAACAACTTCCTTCTAGTTTGGTTGGATCGTGCCCTGCGTTTTCTAGAACACTTCAATTTGGAATTAATTTTTATTTCAACACTATTTAACTACCTGTTGAATATATGATCAGTAATTTACTTACCACTATTTAGTAGTTTAATCGCCTTTACAAAAAATATCTTAAGAGAAAATATGCCTATTCAACTGTAACGGAAGTAAACTCGACGTTCCAAAGCGATTCAAATTCAAATTATTTTATTCATTATAAGGTATATACATACACTCAATGAAGGTCATGTCTTAGTTATATACATATACTTATACTTCGACTTTGTGCAAAGTTATTCAAAGCACATATGTTAAGTTATTCAAAGTTAATATAAATATGTTACGTTATCCACATTACGTAGACATTTTGGCTTCAATAAATCCTGTTATTTAATTAAAGTACATAAGCTTTTATATCGGGATTAATACAAGTTTCTGATATAAAAAGTCCTGAAACTACGAATTTTACAGACGGACCAACAAACTCATGCACATTAATATTCGTACAGTACAAATACCTAAATATAGCGAACGGGAGGACGGTGGCGCCCTCGGCGAGATAAAATACATTTAGATAAATGGAGAAGGCCCAACCTTCAGTCGGGCACTCCGGGCTAAACGACAGTCTTAATTTTCCCAAAGTAATAATTAAGAGTGAAGGCTCGTAGGGGCGCTAACAACTCCCGAACTGACGCTTAATTTTTAAATAGCCCCTAAGTACGAAGTCCGATACGTTGAAAGTTAATTTATTATAAATAAATTTCTGCGCCTATCCCACCTAAATGCCTTCTAGCAATAAAATATTCCAGCATTATGTATTAGGCAATAAAAGTTAGATTGAAAATAAGAAACTAGCACGATTTAAAAGTTTGCTGGGGTTTATTAAAAAAGATACAGTTCAAGTTGAAATTTAAAGCGGGTGTAAAACTAGACAGTTTGGTGAAACTTCCAGTTGACGGACAGATGCTTTGCGTGAAATTGTTCGTTGGTTGTTCCTGCGAGCTTAATTAATAATTCAAAGGCGTCGGCAAACTTTTGCCAAACAACTGTTACCGTTTCAAATTATTTAATCGGTTTTGAATTCATAACCTATTTGATGTTCTGTTTTACACTTACCACACCGAGTTTAGCGCTTCCTGACTTCAAGCCTCTTCAAGCGCTCAAGCTCCAACACCATACGGGAGAATTATGGATTTCATATCAACTATACGCTTAAGGGCGCTCTGCTTTCTTGCACGAATCCCATAGCCATTCTATCGTTTAATAATTACAATAGTATTTCCATAAAAAATATTATTTTAATATGATGTATGTAGATGAAAAATATTGGTACGCTTATAGAAATTTAAGCAACTTACCCAAAATATACGAAATTGCGAAACAAATTTTCTCCGTGACGTATGTAAGCTTGTAACGAGAAAAAGAGTGTTCTTTATTTTCAGCAAGTAAGAATAAATGTTCTCATCTATTCTTACTTTATTTTGTATTAAATGGAGAAAATATGAGGTATAACTCCAGCGATTGTCAGATGACAAGCACAAGAAATTTAATATTGACGTAAAGAAATACAGTAAGGTAGAAATATAGTAAGTTAATTATTATTATAGAAATATAAATTGTTAAATCGCTTACCAATAATAGTTGTAACGAGAAGATAGACGTAACATTACGCCTTAATGCCGAGGGAATGGTAGAGAAGTGTAGTAGACTCCCACGTTTCACTAGTTAAGTTTACGACCCACTATAGAAAATTTATATGGTAAGCCTATTGCCACACACCTGACATAGATTCAGACTTCGAGCCACTATTTCAACTAGAAAATCTCATTTGGAAAAATCCAACAGTACCCGACCCGGGATTTGATTCCAGAACCTCTCGATCAGCAATTGCGCTTGCAACCAGCCAACCAACGAGGCACTCATACGAGTACGTACAATACAATAAATATAAATACAGAATTATATCGACAGAGATTAAACTGAAATCATGAAGCCGGGTAATAAGGTAATACTTCTAATCTATCAACTTCTCATACAGATTTAAAAATAATCTCAACGATCTTCTTTTAGTTTCAACTTATGCTATCAGGCACGTGAACCTACCGCGTGCACCTAATTCTGTCTCGTGACAGAACAATCAAATTACCTCTGTAATAATACAAGTATAAAAACGCTCATCCACGAAGTGTACCTTTACTATTGTGTTCATATTAGAATGAGAAATTAGTATTATAAATATATCTCCTATGCTCAGCATGAAGATTATGGGCATAAACCCCCTTTTGGGGAGGCCTATGTCCAGCAGTGGACTGAGATAGGCTGATGATGATGATGAAATATATCTCCCTGATATATTATCCTAAATACTCATTATAATAATTAAATATTACCGAATCAACTTGCTTTTATTAAAATGAAACAAGCATAGTCTATAATTAGAATCTTTATTACGAGAATGATTCAGTTTTCTTTAAACACTTCGTACACTGCTCGACCCTTACTAACTCGACCCTTAACTAAGAGATGGTGGGCGATAGCGTCAAAGCCTCCGAATGGCCTGCACAATCTGTATCGTGATTAGAGTCATTTTAGCTTTAAACGATATACTTCAGTAGTTATCCAATTATGTGGATTAGAATCATTTTTGAGTAACATCACGCCTGTAATTACCGAAGGGATAGACAGACGAGTGTAGTGCAATCCCCAGGTTTCAGCAGTTACGTTTAACATTCCATGGAACAATTGGTGACCCTATTGTCATACACTGGGCAATACACTTAGCATTTCATTCAACAAAAAAAATATGTTTCACATCTATTAATGTTTATATATTTATTTCATGAAATATTTCACGTGTAAATTTTTCGTGTTTACAAGTCTTTATAAAAAAGGTAATTATGTGTACAAAGTAAATTTTTAACCACATATGAATTATTCAGTTTACTACCTATACTTACTTCAAGCGACGTTCATTAGTTGTATGACTACATATAAACGACCCTAGCTGCGGGTCCGTTTACATATTTGTAATTGTACACCCAGAGCAGAGGAGAACTAAGAAGCAATTTGGAGATTGGTAACTGGGACGGAAGGTCGGCGGTAAATTGCGTAGTCGCAATACGTGTCGTTTGTACGGAACCACTTAGCTTGTATTGATGACTGCTATTTGTTCCTATTATCGTGTCTACATGCGTAATACCAAAATTAGTTTAAGTGAGATGAAGGAACTCTGCTAATTATTTAATGTGTCGTTTTTATTATCTTGCGTGTACTATTGATAAAATATCGATAATATGGGTTATGAATTCTTGGATGTTTCAAAATGCTGTGCAATCACGAGGTTTGTCCTCATCATAATCATCATCACCGCTGCCTTTCTCTGTTGGAGGCGGGTTTCCTGTCGGCATGAGAACGGTTGCGGACATAGTTGAAACTGCGAGGTTAAAATCACTAATAGACCGACTTCTTTTAAATTTTTATCATTATTGAGGCGATTTTATCTGGAATACTTTTAACTAAATAAAATAACAAAAACAGAAATAAAACCCAATCCTTTTAATCCGAATGGTATATATTGTACGTAGCTATAATTAATTTGGCTTACGAGATACGAGTACAAAGATGAAGGTCACAGTAACAAGACCCTTTCATCTTGTCATTTGATCACAGTGAAAGGCCAAAACATTAATTAATTAATTGGTATCTTGATCGAATTGAAATATTGTCGCCAGATTCGTGTAATATTATTATCATGACTCAATATTATTATAATGTCAAAGTAGTACATCAGTATTTTCACACTGGTTTCTTATATATTAGTTCAGTATGTTTTATAGTTGTAGTATAGCTTATATAATAGTTCAATATGTACGAGTATGGAAGATTATTGATACGAATTATTTTTACAATCTACTAACAAATATTTCCTTCCCACGTCACTCTAAATTAAAATGGTATAGAATATATTTTTTTTATTGACAAATGCTCTTGGGACATACATACATTGTTTAGACTAAACTATAATACTCTGTAACATATAGAAATTAAGAGCTGTGGATTTTGAGATTAAAATAAAATAAAAATAAAATAAAATAGAATACATTCGAGATATAGGCAATTAATTACTGATGTAAATTTTATAAATATTTCAATCACTACATTTTGATCGATACTAATAGTTTATACAAGAGGTATCACAGGAACAACAAATTAAGGATTTTTTAAAGTTTCCTATAGTGCATGTCTAAGTTGTTACTCTCCTTCTATTTTTACATAAACCTGTATTTTAATGTAACGCAAATAGGCTCAACCGCAACATCTCCGCATTCAATCCCTGGGTAGGCTAATCCTTACAACATCCATCAGACTTTATAGGTCCACTGAGTCCGTAGTTGGCCACTTCGACCACCCCATCCAACAAATGTAGGTTAAAACAAAATCTTCTAATGCAAAGTAATTTTTCCCAAAATGGAATAATTTAAAAGCTTTGAAAAGGCTCGAGAAAGGGGTCAACTGCTCGGTTCTCGTTTTCTACCGAAAATTATAATTATAATTTAGCTGGGAAAACTTTTTCTGGACACCTGATACTTTTTAAATATTGAACATCCAGTTAACATTTGCGCTGTAGTGAAGGGTTGAGAATTTTGTTTACTTACATAAAATGTTACTTTCGTGTCACCTGCTTTTCCTACAAATCGTCAATATTTTTTGCCCATGGACATCCACGTTTATTTAAAATAACTAAGGAATAGTAGCAAATATTAAAAGTTTAAATAAAAATTGAATATTATTATTCATTGTTAACCCATTTCTGATTAGTAGAAAACGCAATGTGGTGACTGTATAATTTAACGTTTTCATTACAAAACTTTATAGAACATTAACTATGCGAAAGTAAGAGTAACAATTGATAAACATTTCTCAGTATCTAATCTACTAACTATATTTATACATAATATACTAATTATATTTGTGTATAACAATACAAATATTGACTGATGTCCGGCGTCTCTAACAGTGACGTAGGTAAAGACATTTATACAATCCATATCGATATTAACGCAGCACGAGACTTGAGCAAACATATATTTGCCGAAATCAGGCCGCCGAGATCGATGGAGCGAGCCGGCTCAAATAGTCGCTGCGTGCATCGAAAGACTTCCAATAACCGGACCCTCAAACAAGGGTACGGGTATATTAATCTACTACTAATGTGGTAGGTACCTTGCCCCATTTGCAGCGAAAGTTTCTTGTATTGATGGCCGCTCTTTATCCGTGTCGAATGGTCATTTGCTTTGTTTAGGACATTTTTTAAATTACCGAACCAAAGAATAGGCACTGCCGCTAATGGGTATCACTACCCAATCGCAAGTAGGAGTAGTATTTACCTTGACCACAAAACAGGCAAGTGTAACCGGATTGGAAAATGTAGTATATTTATCTCCCAGCGCGCTTTCAAAGAAAACTGTTTACTGTCACAATG
Organism: Elbella merops; assembly: GCA_018244855.1. Taxonomy (NCBI): domain Eukaryota; kingdom Metazoa; phylum Arthropoda; class Insecta; order Lepidoptera; family Hesperiidae; genus Elbella; species Elbella merops. Next base: position 2,376 of record DWMG01004661.1, on the reverse strand, counting down.
GTGGAATGGATTTTGAGCAATAACATTCACACACATTTGTAATTAAGTCCTAACAAAGGGTGAATTCAATGTCCAATGGTATTTTCAACATTAGGTTGAATATGAGAGTTTGTAGCAGATAAGAAGTTAAATACTTATGTATTTTCTATACGTAAGGCCAATTTGCAAACGCAAGGTAATTAATACTATTTCTGATTTGATAAAAGTTTAAGAACATGGACAAAAAATGTACATATATTTTTCACCGTAGTAAGAATTTAAAGAATCCGTTTTGCTTAAGTGTTACCTTTTCGATACCGGGTAAGGGTCCCTGGGTGTTTAATTCCAGAGCGATTTGAATGTAATTTGCGCACGGATATAAATTGCTCGGTCTGACCTTAGCTATCATCCCTCCTTTCCTAATTATTCCTGAAGCTTAAACGGCGTTCTTACAATATTTAACTACAAGCAGGTTCATATGTGTTATAATTTAAAGTAATAAAATACTTTTTTTAAATTTAGTTTTGCAAACAGGCAGATAGACTAACTGACGTTAAGTAGTTGCCGTCATTTACGGACATTTGGAACCAATGCGTTAACGCCTTTGAAGGCGGGCTCTCTTTGCGTCTTTCTTGAACAGTCCCATGTTATAGCTTTTCTGCCTCACGGCAAAAACACTAGTAGATCCATAAGCCCAATCAAAGCCTTGTTTTATTAAAAAACTGACTGGATAAGCATTTAGAGAAGTAGAAATAAATCATGTAGGTAAATATGTTAGGTCTGTTTGTATACTTATCATCAGTATGCGTAAATCTATATTTATGACTGTATGTATGTGTGAGATCACGAAAGCAATTTAAGGTCCAATAAATATATTCAAAATGAAGTGCCCACTGCACTGGACGATGTTACTATACCAACGGGGTCATTAAAGTGGTGCATGTGTGCGGAACTAATTTAATATGTCCGGCAGCTTGTTCCGTCAATTGTAAAACGGTGATCCTAATGATAGTGTAAGATCCAGTCAAACTGAAAAAGTAAATACGTTAAAAACCTAAGTAACCGTCAAGTAGTTTTTATGGATTGTATTGGCCACTTAATCCAGTGGAATGAAGAACTCTCTATGTGCTAGCACTGATGGAACCTTATTAATATTAAATAATTAAATTGTAATTTTTTTTATTAACTGGCTAAGATAAAGGAAACATAAAGAACCGTAAAGAAATGTTTCAGCCCAGTGACTACATTTTTTTACCTCGGTGTGGTATCACCAATAGTAAAGTTATCAAAACGTTAGACGCAGAGGATGCCTTCAACCCTTTGGGGCCGACAGAGTATGAAGCGTGTGACGTTCTCAGTCCAAAGGAGCAGGGTATTATAAGGATATCTATATAACAATATTTTACAGGCTATATTTTTTATATATAATGAAGAATGAATGTATTTTATAATGAAGTAGTGGACATTCCACATAGAGTTTATATATAAAGTAGGGGAGTCAGCCTAAAATGTGTCCATCGAAAAAGAGAGTGACCAAATGAGGCGACGTATCTGTCTCCCTTTTTTTGCGCATACGTTGTGAGTTACATATATAGAGGTAATATAGATAGAGTAGGGTAGGCAGGCCGCCCAGCTGTCCATCAGTTAGAAAGAGAGACAAGATCGCAGTACCCTATGTATTTCTTTCTATTCGCGCACGTACAGGTAGCGATAGGGTGAGTTCAATAATTAAAAAACCAGCTGTTCTTTTGCTGCGTATGCGTCAGTAGTGTGATAGAGAGAGACAGAAAGGGTATCGCGACCGTTACTCTCTTTCTAGCCGTCGGACGTTGCCGCTTACAGACAGCCGTATGTCTTGCCTGCTCTATCGATAATATCTCTATGACTCTAAAGAGGAGAACCGAACACCCAATAGAACTCTTGTTAGGCTGTGGTGTTTCCACGTCGAAATGTATTCATCTTGGGAAAGATGAAATATGTACATCCAGATGCAACCGAACACATCGCCATAAACAAAATCCTAGCATTTCTCAAGGCAATAAATTTGTATTGATAATTGTGAATAATGGCTATGGGCACAAACAACCTTCTCTAGCTTGACACGGACTGAGTCATTAAATACTCGTATAAACTTCCGTTACACGTACGTAACTACGTACGTAACTTCACGCCTGTAATCCCCAAAATTTGTAGTGTTCGACCCGGGAATCGAACCCGGGACCTCTCGATCGGCAGTCGCACTTTCGACCAACACGACCAACGAGGCACTCAATACTACTAATTATGAGTCACTAAATACATACGTACCGCCAACCGCCGTGGGCCAAGAAAGTGGTGTACCAGTTTAGATTTAGTTTCCTAGTCATCAAAAATTACATCAAAGTTCATAGTAAATAT
>DWMG01004660.1:0-10760 GCA_018244855.1 Elbella merops | reverse complement strand
AATGATGCACTTACTAGGTATCGATGCTTAAATATAACTGCTTTCCTGTGAGTTTAAGATGCTGGTGTTTTTGTATTAGGTAGGGACATACCAGGTTTGCAGGATTATGCAATAAAATGATTTTTGTAAAAAATGTCCCTTACTAGGTTTTGAAATGGGACAGCCGACTAACCAATAAACTTTATTTGTTATTATAACGTAAATACATTTAAGTATTTGTAAATAAGTATTGAGCCTAAACTTATTGAGAACAGATGAAAGTATTCGCTGATAAGCAGATTCTGTAATACTACCCGGGCACCTCTAGATCCGGGTAACTCACTAAAAGTGAAATATAGTGAGTGATACAATTTCTTTTATTGCCAACTATAAGCCTATGCAGCGTGGCAGACTATGGCCTTAACCCTCTTAATATGAAAGGAGATCCATATTCCAACAGTGGAATAATAATGGGTCGATTATTATAAGCCTATGAACTGTTTCATATATTTCTTACTTAAACATCACTCAGTTTTATACAATATTCAAATCCGTACTTTACCTAACCATTTTAAAAATAAATTTTAAATATGGATCATGACACTGTAATCTTATATCTCAAAACTAAATACCTACTTTTTGTATTTGTAACTTCTAAACTAACAAATTGTTACACCCTATTTCTTTCATCATTTTACCCCATGAAAATCGGGAATCTATTGTGCAAATATTCAAAAATCTGTATTCTCTACTTTTGGTCTTAGAAATCATCACCATCAGCTTTTCTCAGTCCACTGCTGGACATAGGCCTCCCACAATGGGCACCATCGCCTCCTGTCTTCGGCTTGTCGCATCCAGCATCTGCCTGCATCCTTTCGGAGGTCGTCATCCCAGCGGGCGAAGGTCGTCTTACACTATGTATGTTTGCAGAGCCGCGGTCTCCACTTCAAAACTCGCCGTATTTTGCAAATATTTAATAACATTTTATGTGCACATATGTGAATATATTTATTTTCCGAAAACTTTGTTACTACGTTTATGCATAACATTAACAAAATATTAATATTAATAGAACGAAACGAATATAGGGACAATTACAGTAACAGTAAATACGGAAAGGGCGTATTTGGTTGTAATATAGTTTTATGTCCATAATGAGAAATAGCTCGATATCGTGTTCAGCGGTCAAGAAAAATAAATTGAAGGCACATTAAATGCAGAACGATAATAAGTATATTAAAAGGTAAATGCCACAAACTAAATAATAACTTATTGAAATAAGGACACTTTCACACGGGCTATTGTACGCCTGTGGCGTTCAGCGTGCGACCGTGAGGCTGGATTAGTCAACTGCGTTACAAATAATTGTTATTATGTCTGCACGCCAAGTCTCATATGGGGTAGGCACAGAGCACCGAGCGTCAAATATCTCTATAAATAATTAATGATAATCCGATTTGCGATGTGCTTACGGATGATTAGAGATTGATATTATTAGTATGTCTGAGGTTTGCGAGAATCTTTGTTAGACGTGTATGTAATATAAGATGGTATGTGGCAATTCTAATTAGGTACATATTAATAAATTATGTGTTATTAAAAATTAAAAAGAGGTAGCATTCTGCTTGTAATCCTCGAAGAAGTTGGCAAACGAGTTTAGTGCAGTTCCACGTAAATGTTAATTACTAGCCGAAAATTATGGATTCGACTTCTAAGGTTCTTTTTCTAAACTAAACTAAACGCCACAGATATGGTTTAATACTTTTGTCAAATATTCAAAACCGTCATCCCTCTACATCATCGTGGCTTGGCAACGAAAATATTAAACAAAAAACTCAAATGAGCAAGAATGTGTGTCCACAAAAGTTTAGCGGAGTTGGATACTAATCAGAGCAAATACACACCAAAATGAAAACTCTTCCTTTTAATATAAGTATTCTTTTTACGTCTACACCAAGATATGTATATCGTACGAGGCGCTTAGATATTCAATTTTAATTACCTAAAAAATTACTTATTAAAAAATTACTTCTTACTATAAACTTGGTAAAATTTCAAGTGTTTTCCTGTGCCCAATCGTAAGATGTCCACGGTACGTTCAACGCTGGAAGTCATATTTATTTATTATTGAGAAAGTTTTACAGTACCCACCATTGATTTAATTCATTTTAAAATTTAATATCACGTAACTTTCAAAACAAAAACAGTAACATCATGTTATATTACAGTTATATGTGTTTAAGCTATAGGTTTATCATATTTATTTATTTTGTTAGTTAATTAAACTGGACATTATCGGTACTGTACGATACATCGTGTTTCGCGTAATGTGATTCTTGAAATGAATACTACGTGCATCGAATATTAACTTATTTACATACCTTCATAGGTGGACGAAAATGCGACAAGCCGATGGAATGTCGCCCGTTTGTTATAACCTTATTGTACCGTACGACTTGCGCATGCGCAGTGCAGCTCGTAAAAGGACTAATGGGCGAAGAAAAAAAACTGCAATAAACGCTGCAATTACTGTTAGGTCACAGACGAGCGGATTTCAAGTGAATCGACCATGTTTAATATACAATTAAAATGATACTTAAGTTTTGTTCTTTAAACACTGGCTATAAATTACTGGTATGATTGCTAATTAAAAAAATAAGTTAGTCTCTGACCGATTTGGGCAGGTGGTACAGCCATATGGAACACTTATTCATAATTCTTCAAGCTTGCCCAGGTCTCACAGACAATAGGAAACCATAGTAATATATAGGATATACATAACAATTCTATAGTAATCATGCTTATTATAAATTTGAAAATAAATGGATTTATATAATGTTCACAAGTATTGATTGTTGTTTAGGAATATTTTTGGTCAGCTTTAGTTAGATACCTGTATCATTAGTTGACTTTAATGGTATACAGTAAATAACAATGTTTTAATTTATACGTAAAACTAGTTATAACAAGATTTCAAATGTGTCGAACCAAAGACAATATAGAGTTACATTATATTGACATAATGACATCAAGTTTTTTTTTTATGACAACGTTTATTTTCTTTTTCAATCACGAAAATATGATTACTGTAACGGTAAGCATTATTGTTGCTTCAGTGCTAATCCTAGTGGAGTTAGGTTAGTAACCTACATTTAAAAATTTTCTATCCGGTGTTCGGAAAATTTCTATCGCACATAAATAATTTTCATTGCTTAATCAATGATTTTTACTAAGACTTAGGACGTTCGCTACAAAACTCAGAAGCTAATAAAGTACTTATATTTTAATAAGCAGATAATTTAAACACCTATATATTACGTCACATCGTTTACACGTATACCTAACAAATTTGATTTCCGAAATGAAATACTTTGATCCACACATTAGCCTTTTGAACTCCACTGCTCACTGCTATATCCCCTAATCGGTGGCAAGCACCATGGTCCTGGGCCTTTCGAATCCAGTTGCATACAACTGTTTTTTAAGGTCTTCAAACTACCTGGTGGAGGGAAGAATTATGCTCCTTTTGCTGACACTGCTTTCATACTTATATGCAATATTCTCAAATTCATATGTATAAAAAACAAAAAATGAGTTTTTAAATGTTGGTCTGTATGTTTAACCGATTTTGACAAAACTTCCCTTAGAAAAAAAATCAATTATTCACAAAGCAATTTACGTCAGAATCAATGAAAAACGCATTCAATATCGTAATTGCCTTACTGACGTTTACTTATAAATAGGGATGCAATGTGTTTGATAGTGCAAGTAATAGCTGCTTTATGTTTTTAAATCGACAAGGAATCGCATCAGTCTAAAATAATATATAATAGGTGACTTCAATTTACAAAAATATTAAGATTACTAAATAATTTTCTGCCTAATGTCGTAGCAAGAATTGAAGCAGAAGAAATGTTTTACCAAGATAAATAACACACACCTTTGATTTCACACAATCAGATATCGGGGTGTAAGGGGATCCAACCACCATCTCAGGAATCCAAGCCAACCTCACCTACACGTGGTACACCCTGCTATAACAGACGAGGCTCTGGCGACCGGCTGATTGCGGTATAGCGCAGCCTAAAGCCACGACTAAATGCTCTGGCCGTCGACGGGGGGGACTTTGGGGGACGACTTTGGGGGAGGCCTATGTCCAACAGTGGACTAAGAAAGGCTGATGATGAAGATATCTAATCTGCTGCTGATCAAAATTTCTTTTAAATTGACTTACACGACAACTCAGTTAATGGACAGCAGTAGGTACTGGTATAAAAAAGTATTGCAAATATTCATGAAAATTTGTAAACTGTTGTACGAGGAGTTGTTAAAATTAGTCACGCATGTTACAGGTAGTTAAATCTGTAATAAAACGGTGATTGCCGGTGATGACAGCCGCGGCGCACGGTCGCCGAAACGAAAATTTTAAACCGGTCGAATGCCTGAGAAACTTTATCGACATCTTTTTTTTAAGCTCCCCGTATATACAGTGACATGCAGGCGAAAAAGTTCGTCGAATTATTACCGAATATGCTCGCTCTATTCGACTGTTGTATATCTGCATCCCGTTAGTACTCATACTAGTATAATAATTGTTAAAAAAATATATTTTATTTTTATAATAACATGAATTAGTATAACTTACAACCAATGACTGATATTATCTTTGTTTAACGTTGGTCAATAATTTATTTATTCTTCAACATTGCCTCCCCAATTAGTGATGATCGTACAGCTACTGGAACTCGTTCCTATCTCGTAAGATTATTTGTAATTAATAAATAACTGTATCGAACTGTCACTAGTTCTAATTCTTATCAACGATTGATATAATACAACAAATTCCTTAGACATGAAACAAGGAGTTTTATTCACACACACATAGCTTAACAAAACATACACAAAGGTCAACATCTGGAACAGATACTCAAATTCGTCATTCCACTGTCTATCTAGAAATCGATCCTAAGAACATGAAACCATAAGAAAAGACAAAAAGGGATTCCTTCCAGGAAATTACAAGCGATTAAGCCTTCGATGACCTTTTAACAATAATCATTTCATGTCCGTACGAATAAAATGAAAATTCAATAAACACTCCTATCATATTAGACGACATAAAAACCAGGATTCATACAATAGTAATAAGTACTGAGAGTTATTAAGAGTTTTGATTTCACGCTCAGGCGACTACCGAATCGCATGCTTTTTAATTGCACGTAAGTACTTACTTACGTAGGAGCCGAGCGTTTATTCAAAGTCCGGTGAATGTGAGCACAAACGGCCCCACAGTGTACGTATTGAATAAATACATCGGTATCGCAACAAAAACGCAAACGCTTGCTTATGCATCGCCGGTAATTTCACGGTGTCCGCCGCCGCTCTCCGCTGAAAAACTCTAATCATGCCAGTTTTATGGCGTCTACGCACAGTTTGTAAGACAAATATGATAATTTTCGACGATAATAAAATTATATAACCGTCGAGGCTAGAGCGTTTATCGTGAGTTTCCGTTCCTTGTATCGCTTTTGCGTTTTTATTATCGATTTCCACGGAATCGCCATTTCAATTATGATCGTTACGTTCCCGCGCTTTTCCGGTGCGGTACGTCTTTCATGTTTATATACAATTTTTGTAAATATTTGCCTGATATGTTATATTTTTGGGCAAACTTTTTGGAGTTTATCGTACTAGGGTACGTCATCGGATTCCTGTAACCGGAAGAGGAACTGATAAGCGTTCAGAATCGGGACTAAAGGTAATAATAATGCCTAAATTAAAAAATGAATATCGATTTGCAATATATTAATTTGTTAGTAGTTTTGTGGCTTGTAAATGTGGATTGTATTATGTTGCAACTTATATTATATTGTATTGTAGTGCTTATATTGCAATGTACCTCATTGTTAGAGGATGTACCTTATTGAAGATGTAATGTATTTTCACATCACTATCAATGTGTTCGGATGACATAATAAAGTGAAGCTTGGTGTGTACCGACAGCATAAAAGAATAACATGTAAAGAATATAACAAAGGGATTTTTGTAATTGGAAACTAATAAACTAAAAATCAAATATCAAGAATTCTTACGATAACATGAGAATGAGCATACACCTCTCACAACATAATAAATTACGCCTTAGATTTATTTATCCAATTAACACAATAATCCAAATATAATAAATAATAATATAATAATAATCGATCCATTTATCATCTCACTGTTGGAATATGGGTCTCCTCTTATATTGAGAGGTTTAAGGCCATAGTCTGCCACGCTGGCCAAGTGCGGGTTGGCAGACTTCACACACCTTAGAATTTTTTTTTATAAATACGAAGATAACTCAAATACATGAACAAAATATGTAATATTTCCTGTACATTCAGTGGGATCGGCGTCCAGCGGTTATCACTGGTTGAAAAACAAAAGTTGGTAAACATCGCCACAATTTAGCTAACAGTCGCTTCAGAACAACATTAAATGTAGCGCTGTTGAGGCGCTGACGGTATTTTAATTGCAACAATTACTCATTGTCAGGAAGCGGGTGGCGCACATTAATTTAGCGAGCGTTTTTGCTCGCGAGCAGCTTAACAAATACTTATTTAATTGCTCCTCTCTTTGTTCCACCTAGATTGCAGTGACGCAACCGTGGGTAAGCCAAACAATTTTGATCGTTGTGCAAGCGAACTATCTCATAAGAGAGGAAAAAGTGAACTCTACGTGCGCGTGCGAGAGAGTTCGCGTGTACTGCGTCTAATCAGATTTTCTTGTCATTAGAGTAGCAAGTTAACCGCGCTATCTTATTGCGGCATCGGAAACTAAGATGTAAGCTAATAGACGTCACGTTGCGTCACACAACTGAAAGTATAGACGAAGTAAATGTGATTCTCGTATAACTTAACGTGACATCAATCTGTTAAACTTTAAAACGTGAGAGATAAATGCTGCACGCGAGTATCCAGTGTACTCGGATATTATCGAACGTATCTTAAATGTATGTAGGTATGTTTGTACACTAAAAACTTAAGGCGCTTGGTATTATTTGATGGAGTGCAACCTTTTTTGCATCCCACTGCTAGGCACGGGTCTCATCCGTTTCTGGAGGATGCCTGGTTCATAATCTGCCACGCTGCTCAATTTCATGTTAAAGAATATACGCATAAACAAAATGTATGATTCAGTGTTGAAGATGGTGTGCTCGATGTTTTTAATCTGTCCTTAAGGCCTCCGAAATAGCTTAATTATTGTTATCTAACGGTAACCAGGACGTAATATTTAAGGATGCTATTTGACTGTATGCAAGTCATTATATTTGTTGATGGTAATTGATGTACTTATACATATTTATAATACTAACTCTATAGGATTATTGGTTTAATAGGTATATTTGTTCAATAGGACTATTGGTTCAAAAGGACTATTGGTTCAAGAGGTCTATTGGTTCAACAGGCCTATTGGTAAACACAAACGCATGACCGACCCGTAGTCGAACGAGTCGAAGGTTAAGTATATAGGCCTACGGGCCAAAGGCAAAATTATCTATACAAGTCGATGTTGATGCATTCTTTCACTTGCAATTCCTATCGTGGCACGGTAAAAACTTAATGATAGGTCATTTCATCGGTTGGTTAGTTTGCTAATACTCACGGTAGTTGTCGATATCGTAAATTCATTGCGTTTGAAGAACTCGGGGCAAGGTATACATAGCAATTGGATAATGGTGGGGAACGAGCCCAACTGGAACTGTTTTAGTTGCAACAGATTTGATTGCTTGTTAACATGGAATGTTTAATGCAGTTTGTAAACGCATTGAAAATAATGAGCCGGTTATATATACTGAAATAATCTACTATTTGCATAGGTGCAGTTGCGTTGTTGGTTGGAAATTGTCATAGTCTACATATATATTAATATGTGAAGAGAAAACTCTGCCTACTCCTCTGCCACTCGGGGGTTATAAACATGATGTTGCTTTTTGTTGTTACAAAAACTGTACCCATTTTAAAAAACGTTTTGTTCACGGAGGAGTTTCATTTTGGCACAAAGCTTACATAGAGGTATAACGAAAATTAAATGTAGGTATATAGACATGAGCTAACAATACTTTAAACGGAACAAAATGAAACTTTCATTATTTACATTTATATTATCTATGTCAAACATAACCGTTTAAAGTTTATCAACAACAAAAAAACATTAGCATAGATTAAACATTAATAGAGATACACTCTTTAATATTAATTGCTTATTACCGTCCAAACTTAGAATTTAATGAATTTCAGCTTTTCGACCACTATTTAGCAAGAAAATACAAATATTTAAGCAACAAAAATTCCAATAAGATTCCAACTTTTCTTTTTCACAAGTCTCATTAAACATTCGTGTTAAAAATTAATGGTTACTGAGATGTAATCTCACAATACGTTAAACTCACATTATTTTTACAAATGCTAATTCTTCAGTAAGGACAAAGGCATGTTAATCTTTTATGTAATATATTATCTAGTTAACTGTATTTTCATACATTTATAGATACAGCAGTAAAAAACAGAGGTAAAAATAGAGATATCAGATATAACTAACTAACACATGTGCTGTGTAATGGAATGTTTTTTAAAATTTAGCCGTTCGGCCGTCAAACGAATTGAGTGTGTATTTTTAATTTTTATGAACTTTTTTATTGATACTCATTTTATATATAAACAATATATTGTGTGTTTTTAAAACCGTACTATAGCGAATTATCTTTGTTATATCGTCAGGTCTTTTATGGGGTACGCAGAGATCGCCGGGTGCCAAATATATCATCAATCTTTACAGACACTTTATCATCATCAGCTTCACCAGCCTACTCCCGTCCACTGCTTCAGCAGTGGACGGGAGTAGGTATGTCCACATAGGCCTCTCCATTGGCACGCCACTGAACTCGATCTTCAGCACTTTGCATCCAACTACTGCCAGCTACTATGCATATATCGATCGGCGCAAAACCACAACACAGACGCTTTGCTGTACTAATTTAGTATAATAACGAATTAACGTTACCTATATATTATGGCATGTATTATGAACATAAATATCTTGGGTCAGGTCCGCACACAGCCATCCCAAGTTAGACAATCTGTGCCATGGTAACCAGACGGCTGATAAACATATATGCATATATATAGATTAACATAATTTTTTTTTCATGGTTTCAACTTTGGACAAAAATGTTTTAACCGTATACCTAAGAGCTTCAAGAAAATTATGCATCTAATGTGTACATAGAGTCAATATGTATTTTATAATGTGACAGGTTAAACTTTGTCTGCGACACCAGGTGAGGGGAACCTCCGGCGATCTAGTTGATCCATCACCTTTATAAAAAGCCTATTGAACCTAACCTTGAACCCGGGGTCATGTTCGTCTATTACACATTATATGAGTATTCATTTATAGTCATCATGTCGCTTATTCTAAGGAATTATTATTAATTATAGTTACTTTATCATCGTCATCATCATCATCATTCTTAGTTATAGTGACTTACTGTTTATAGTTAATACATAACTAGACTGCATTTATAAATTATTTCTATTATATCATAAGGGCTAATTTTAAAACAACTCCTAAAGAATATTTATATTATTTAGTATTTTCTATATCGACCGCGGCAGGCTATATGTTTAATACAGGAAAGTGTATAATACGTGTTATAAGTCAGTTTTAAAAAATTTTGGATATAAAATAATATGAATTACTGCTTAGAGAACATATATAATTGTTATTATATTTGATGTTCAATTAAATTTAATATTTTAATTGTGTGAAAGATATACTGAGACACAAGACGTTTCTTTTTCATCTGGCTTCGCAAAGAGAGAGAAATTATGACTGATGTCGATTGGGCTACACTGCCCATATAATTATATCACAAATATAACACACTCCTACCCACCCGTTTGTTTCCAAAAACTTATCCATAACTTTTATTTTGTTACAAGACATAATTTTGCATAAACAGTTAATACAAGGGGGGATATTTGTCAAATTAAATATTTAATAATGACATGAAGAATAAATCAAAAGCGATTAATTTTAAACACGGTGTATGAAGAGAGATGAATATAAAATTGGGGTGTTGGATCTGCAAGGATAGAGATATTTAGCATTATTTGCTCTCTGCTTAACTCTTAAGGGTCGCGAAAGTTTTGCCTTAACACATTATATTACGAAAAATTTATCTTTCCCAGTTTGGTAAATGTAATCGTACCTCAATATCAAAACGTGCATAATTCTGATAAGGCACCCCAGTTTCGTTTATAGAAGTTTTTGTACATTTACAATATTAAATAATTATCGTTAGAAAGGTTATTCATGTATAGATAGCATTTTGCATTGTAATGTATCCCCGTACACAGCACCATGGACAGTCACGTTAGTAAATCGGATGTCTTCAACCGTGAAAATATAATGGCAGCCTGTGTAACTCACATACCTACTCCGTACACCGAAGACCGTGGTAATTGTTCATTTAGTCTCTACTTATTGTGTTTTAAATTCAACATTGTTTCACGTAACATAGAATAGGCGTGCACGTTGCTTGGATGTAGGTTTGAAATATATATTGTACTTCGGTCATATAATAATAATAATCGACCCCTTATAATTCCACTCTTGGAATATGGGTCTGCTCTCAAATTGACAGGGATAAGACCATAGTTTGCCACGCTGGCCAAGTGCGGGTTGGCAGACTTCACACACATTAGAAAATTATTTTTTTTTATAAATTCTAA
>DWMG01004659.1:0-10760 GCA_018244855.1 Elbella merops | reverse complement strand
GTGGCCTTCGCAAAATTAAATATAACTATAACTATATAACTATATAAAAAATATAACTATATTAATAACCAAGGCTTTGAAGCAACTATTTTCGAAACTTAAACTTAAAAACGTAATGCTAAATTGATAATGTATATATATCAAGAAGCTATTTACCGTTAAAATAAAAAAAACTATCCTGTTAGTATAAAGACAGAAATTCGTTTTTATTTTTACTTAAAACTTCAATACAATACTTAATAACAGGCTGTTGTCAATGCTAACTCAACTTTCTTATATAACTTGGATACATGGGAATGAGTATAACATATGTGCTTAATTTAAAAAGCAATTTTCCTCTCAACTATATGACAATTTATTATTGTATCCGCACCTACAAACGTATTTATGCAGGTTATTTACCTGACTGCGTGCAGGAACATCCTATACGGCGCTGTGTCTGAACGATTACTGTATGTGTAGTCTCCCAGTATCGTGTGTCCTATTGCGTTACAGTGCACACGTAGCTGATGGCGGCGACCTATTAGCATAGGACAAAATCTATTTATCACTGTATCTGGCAGACCAATGAACTTTAAGATAAGGCAGACAAAGACATGTTGTACACTTACGCGATTCACCTCTTCTAATATACGTCCTGTCATGAAATATAGGGTGAACCTATTGTCGTACACCGGGCACAAATCCAAAATCCGAAGTCCTACTTAGAATTTCAAGTTGGAAAAACCCAAAAATAGCCGGCCCGGAGATCGAAAACAGGACTTCTCACTCAGCAATCACGCTTGGTACTACTAGACCAACGAGACAATTTCATCATTATACTTAGTCTGGCCATAAATACTATTAAAATTAAAAATAAACAAAATATTACAGAATTTGGAATCTGTCATTTTTATATGATTGTTCATTGAGTTTTCTAATTTTCGCGCCAATAATTGTAAAATATTTTGTGATATTAAATAGAGTGGGGTGATAAAGAGAACCGAACCGCTGTGATTGCATTACATAGGGTAAGTTTGGTGCCAAATACAATTTTTAAAATTCTCCAAACGCTTGGTATTAGTCAAATGTTTGTGTACCGGACTATTGATAGGTACAATGAGATCATTTGTGACAGAAAAAAATCTGGCCGTCCACGTAGTGGGCGTACAAAAAAGGGGATCAAAGCAGTAAGGGAAAGACATGGAGGAAGTCCTGTCCGAAAGCAACAGATTTTACCTCGGGGGATTAAGATAGCACCTAGAATCATGTCGCGTATTTTAAAAGATGACTTAGGACTTGCAACCTCTTCAAAGGGCGTTTCCTCATAATCCCCTCGCTGGACATACAGGCTGGGTATAAATTATATCCTATAATAATATTGAGAGGTAAATCTTCAAACCTGTAATGGGATTCAACATCACGAACGAGACAGGTTCATCGTTATAGAATCCGTTTTCCAGCACCAATATCCGGGTGTGAGCATCGCGCGGTCGCCCGCAAACACTGGAAGAAGTAGTAACCGCTGCCATCTTGTGGCCGTTGTTCGATGATTCATCAGTTCCTAACGTTAAGTTCAAAATACAATTGGCACGCAGAAGTCAATGTACTAAAGCGTGTTAGTATTTTTAATCAGTGGTAAGATAAAAGTCTCAATAAAGGCAGCAGACAGCAGTGGCTTTATAGTTATACAATAAGTCGATAACACATACATAAAAAGAAGTGTTGTAGATGACGCTTAGTGGTAACATAACCTTTAATTATCAAATTCTATGCAAGCACTGCAGCCAGTGCATACGTATTTAGCCTAGATTATTTCACATCAACGTAAAGCTAAATATAATTTAAAAACTTCACCGTGTATACAAATACAGTTACCTATACGTTATGTTACCATGTTATAAATTTTTAAAGACCAATCTCGACGCATACGCTCCATTTTGCAACATAGGTATAAAATGAGCAATGAGCTTCCATCTGAGGTTTTGCCGGAGCACGATACCCTGGGGTCCTTCAAGAAGAGCGCAAAGAGAGCTCTCCTTCAAAGCAGGCAACGCATTGAATACTTCTCGGGAGTAGCAAATATCGATAGGTAACGGCATATCGATAGGTAACGGCATAGATGAAAAGTGGATCTTGTACGACAATCGGAAACGCTCATCACAATGGTTGAACCCAGGTGAACCGGCCAAATCCTGTCCCAAGCGAAAGTTGACTCGGAAAAAGGCACTGGTGAGCGTTTGGTGGTCTAGTTCAGCTGCTGTCATACATTAAGATTTGGCCAGACGATTACTATAGAAGTGAAACAATTAGTACAACAGTAGTATCAACAATTGAAAATCATGAGGGAAAAGCTAGCCGTTAAACAACCGAGACTGGTCAATTACTCCAGGCCATGTGCGCCCATTGCTGCTTCACGACAACGCTAGACTCCATACTTCAAGACAGACGATTGCTAAATTGGAGGAGCTGCGGTTGGAATTTCTCCAATATCCTCATACTCCCCGGAACTTGATCCAACAGATTACCATTTTTTTCAGCATTTGGACAATTTCATAATAGGGAAAAAATTCAATTCCGATGAGGCAGTCCAAACCGCCTTCAAAGAATTTGTTGAATCTCGTTCCCACTGTTTTTTTCAGCAAAGGAATCAATGAACTACCTATGATATGGCGAAAGTGCATAAATATTAATGGTACGTATTTCGATTGGTTAAATATATTATTATAAATATTTTCTAAGGTGTGTGAAGTCTGCGAACCCGCACTAGGCCAGCGTGGCAGACTATGGCCTTAACCCTCTTAATATGAGAGGAGACCCGTATTCCAACAGTGGAATTGTAATGGGTTGAAAAAAAAATCTATTTATTTGAAAATTCATTCAATATGTTTACGTGGACATAGGTCAAAATTACGAAAGTGATGGTAACTGACGGTAATGGAGTTGCGAAGAGACAGGCATGTGTCAAGAGGGCTAAGGGCTAAGTATATATCGTAATTCACAATGACCTATTGACTTTTGGGTGTCAGTTTAATTGATTCTAAGGAAATTGTTTTGCGCAGTCAGATTATTGGTTAGCTGATTTGTCTATTAAAGATTAAATTGTCCATTCTACATACAATTATTTAAAACGTCTGTTGTTTGTCGTTGGAGGATTATACATAAAGCTTTATTAACGAACGATTTAAAAAATATGTGCCTATAAATATAGAATCATAAGCATCCATTTATTTTCCTCATTTATTATACATATTTCCACTGAGCTCAGAAATGGAAGGATGCATATGTTTGTGCTACAATCAGCCATATGCGTTTTATTATTATATTCACTCTGAATTACTTTGCAGTGACTTTGGATAGTTCGTTGTTACTCTGAATTTGTTTGTTGTAACTTGGAATGCTCGTTATTTTCATGTTTACGTACAATTTGGATACATATTATGAACATATATATATATAGGTGTTGATAATATTTGGTAATACTTCAAACCCATGGCGCGCACCTCTTTACAAAAGTGCGTTTTAAATTTAAATATCTCTTGCTAACGGTGAAGGAAAACATCGTGACGAAACCTGCGCATCTTAGAAATTATTAAAAAAAAAAGTGTGTGAAGTCTACCAACCCGCACTTGGCCAGCGTGGTACACTATGGCCTTAACCCTCTCAATTTGAAAGGAGACCCATATTCCAACAGTGGAATTATAATGGGTCGATTATCATCATCATAGAAACTATGTCAAAACTGCAGCTAGCACTTGAAATATTCTGGTATATAAAATATAAGTCTCTGAAAAGTGATTCATAACAATTCCGGAATCAATTTTTTTAGATTACGTAATTTTTTATAAGACCAATAAACTTGCATTATTTTTTCCTATCTGTTCATTTTCTCTGTCACGTAATTGTAATCTTTTAATATGACAACTGAATAACTAATAATTTACGTACATTTGATTAAAATAATCTGGTCCATTCTTTCAATCACGATAGCATGTTATTGATGCATCTTCAAGAAAGATAATTTAAATGTCAATATAATATATTGACATATTATTATAAAATATTATTTTTCCTCATGATTTGTAAAGGCAAATCGGACTGAATTAAAAAATATAAACATAAAATTCACCACATGTATAATAAGAACACATAATTATCAGAATACTTACTATTGGTTCCAAAACTCGCTTGCGAGCAAATAAATAAGGAATAAAGTTACTAATTATGGTAATGCTCAGTGGTTGTGTGGTTTGAGCTGTATAAGGCTATACAGTAATGCTAGGTGGCATGCATTATTGCTGTTGCTATAGCAAATGGCAAACGAGAATATTACATTCATGATTAATATATTGAGCTACAATGTACATATAAACAAGCGACGAGGAACTGTTCATAAAACATGACATATGTATATATTAACATGTGGCAGCCAAATGGCAAAAATGAGTGTTACATCCATTTTATATTTAAATATAGCAAACAACAATATATTCATAAGCAAGAGACAATAGACAAAATAGAGTAATTGCTGTCATTTATTATAGTCACTGCTAAACAGTGAGGTTTCAGCAATATTGGTTATCTAACATAGCAAAGTGGTGACCAGTGTTGCTATCACATCATTCATATTGCTGTTACAAAAATGGCAACTATGAATAAATATATAGATGAATAATGACAATAATGATATTTTATTAAAGGATACTGGTAAACTTATTTGCACTAATAACATCTGAAGTATTGGTAATATGCACAGCATTGTATACTATGGAAGACCTTTGCCTAATCTGCTGAACAACATAGTTAAATAATACTGAATAATTCTGGTTGACAGATCATACAATTGGCATATTAAAATCCCCGAAGCTTTAGACCAATTAAAATATAATTTAATTTATCAGTAGCTATTATGTTTTAAATATGACATACTGCCCCACTGGGAAAGTGCTTATAAACACAACTGCTTAGCAAGACAGTTTTTGGTTTGATCTCCAGGTTGAGCAAAGTATTATTGGGGTTTTCTATCTTTAAATTCCCAGTAGTAGCTTGAAGTTTTGGTTATGTCCATTATATGTCAATAGGCTAACCTCCGACTCCATGGGACATATTATAACTAGTAAAATCCGAGAGTACTACTACTCTTCTGTTTGTGTACTCCACAACTAGGGGGAAATACAAGTATAATGAATGATACACTTTGTTACGTAAATAAGTATTTTGTAACACTTTTTGACCAATATGATATTACTCATAAAATGTGATAGTGTCCTCCTTGAGATCTAATATCACTTTAAGAAAAATCGAGTATAGCAAATAACATCTCAATTTGCATGACCACCAAAATGGTTAAACATATAATGCTTTAATAATCAACCATACACTATATTCATTTATCATATATTTTATGAACAACCTCTATTGTAATTTATTTCTCAGCAATTTATCAGAGCTATTTTATAAAATTCTATTATATTACAAGCTTTAATCAATGTCTTATATTATGTTTTAATGTGCATTAATTCTATGTGCAATTACATTCAATTTTAATATTACATTTGTGCATTATATTACTGCATGCTGTAGGTGTATGGAATAATTGATCTTGCTGGGGATAGATACCTTTCATAAAATGGGAGAGATTTCAAGTACTCTTCCCTATGCTTTTTAGTGCACTTTGATAGAGAAACAAAAGCATATCACCTTGGTAATTTTTTATGCTTACAAAATATTACATATAATTTTTTTTTTTGAATGAGTGTTATTAATACATATTTATTTTTATATTATTGTTAATTTGAAAACATGTAATATCATAAATAAAAAAACTTGACAATTGATTATAAATAATTATACATACATATCTTCACGCCAAGTCCTTTAAGGGACAGGCAGGGAGCACAAAGTGCCAAATATCCCTATCCTCGCATATCTGCCATGATTCTTTCTAAATAAATTCTTCTTCATAAATAATTATTTTGTCTCTTAATATTATAATTGTATACAAAAGAGATATCATCTTACTTGGCAGACATTTTTCAATGCACATAATTAATTGAGAACAATATCAAATATAATCTTGATAATATAATGAAATGCTAGTAGGTGCAAACAGCATGCTCGACTAAATACTTCTGTGTGATGTTATGTAAATTCAATTTGTTTATTAAATATACCATTGGGCCTATTTCATCCTTATCCAAAGCTAAAATACAATGTGGAAGTCTTTTTTAGTATCTGAAGAAGTATTTTATTAATAGTATTTTGTTTTAATGGTATTTTATTAATACATCTTCCTGAATTAAAAAAAAAATTGTTTATAAGATGTTTAGCAGCATGAAAGCAGAAAACGATTAATCATAAAAGTCTATGATGCTATCTTATTTCCTATGACAAAATCCAAATCATAAAAAGAAATTTGAGTGTTTATTTATCAACAAGTGATTTTTTTATACAATAGTTCAGACAGATGTATGTTTTTTGTGATGGAGAAATGTATGATGTTTAAAAAGTATGTAAAATTGACTGCCTTGTTGGTCAAGCAGTTGCAAGTGTGACTGCTCATGAGGAGGTCCTGGGTTCAAATTTGGGTCTGTTACCATTGGATTTTCCAAATTTAGCATTACTAGTAGTAACTAAGAGTATGAATCTTGGCACACATAGTATAGGACACCCTCCAGCTAGGTGGAGTGACAATATATGCAAAGTGGCTGGCAGTGGTTGGATGCATAGAGCAGAAGATCAAGCTCAGTAGTGTGCCATTGGAGAGTCCTATGTCCAGCAGTGGATAATGACAGGCTGATAGTGTGTGTATGGATCTGTGCCCAGTGTATGGCAATAGGCTCACCACCTATTCCATGGGATAAAAACATAACTGTTGAAATGCAGGAGAGTATTACACTCCTCTGCCTACCTCTTCAGGGTTTACAGGTGTGGTATTGTGTTTATGTAAATTATTGTAGTGAAGAATTTTCCATTTGTGATAAAAAATTAGGAATTAACTAGTAGAATCAGTAATTATTATTTTGCTTTTATTTATCACAATGGGAATAAACCGACATTAATATTTAGTATTTTAGATGTATTGTATTTAGATGTATTATTTTAGATATAACAAATTGAATTTACATATACTGCAGCTTGCAATCATTACATACATACCTGATACCCTTGGCCACATCATAAGGAGTAGTTTGCCATGCCTTAGCCTCAACAGTTTTGCCATCGGGCAGAGTAACAACAATGCTCAATTCAGGCTTAGCAGCCAGCTCGGCTGTATATTGCGCTTTGTACTTGTCCCATAGGTCTATTCGCTTCTGGATGTACTCCGGCCATGGGTTCAGCTCAGCAACATTTCCCGATGTTTCTTTCTTCGCCTTCTCCTTCTTTGCTTTGGATTTTGACTGCAAAGAAAGACAGGTGTTTAAATATAATATATGGTATACAATCATATTTAGATATAAAATATGGTATATTTTATAAGGGTTTACATTCTTTCATACTACACTTATAAATTTTTATGCTATAAAAGGTGGCCACTCCTTATATATTATTTAAATTATCATCAGTAAGTACTACACTAGACTGTTAATACTATTGTTTTATTTAATCAATGCTAAGTCACAGGTGTGTACTTAACACTATTATTGTGTCGGCAGGTACATATATTTAAGTTCAGCCGGATTACTTTCTCTTGGCCTTGGTTTTTCATCTAACATATGATAATACAATATTAAGAATCAAATAATATAAAATCATTTGCATTACTTTATTTGAAATGGTTTAAAATATTTTTCAAATTAAAATGACATCCAGCAGTAAAATGCTACATTGCTTTTACCCTATAGGAGTCCCACTTAGTTTACAACAGTGACAGATATAAAATATTTCAGACTCCAACAGCTAATTAAATATTAACATTAATTGTAATTTTAAGAACGCCACACTCATATGGAGTGAGTAATGAAGAAATTGGAATGGGACAGTACAGTACAGAACATTTAGGGTCCAGAACAATATATTCAGGTCATTATTCATATATCATATATCTATGGATCATTTAAATCTTGTTTTCATTATTCATTCCCGTGTTGCTGAACTGCTATTGCATTGATTTACGTCACATATTATGTTTCTCACAATAAAATGGATTTTTGGTCTATGTTATTGTCTAAATAAACTTTTAAAATCTAGTTTTAAGTGTAATGCAAAATAATAGGGATTGGCGTTCTTATATGAGATCATTGATTCCAAGATTTCACTCTATCCTACCCATGTGGCATAGCCTTTGACGCGCACCACGCAGACTCTACGTAAACTGACAAAATTTAACATTTTCCAATAAGAAACTTTATTACTGTCTGTTCGTAATTAGATAAATAGCTCAAAATCCTGCCTTTTCATTTATATTTAGGTTTTGAACTCCGTCAGCCGCCGTATCACCCATGGTGTCGTGTATGGGATTGACAAATGACAACTGACAACTAGACCCGAAAGAATTTGACGTTCAAGAATATTTGTATTGCTAGTTACACAAAAGAATTGCGTTCAAATTTATACATTATAATATTTAAAAAAAACTGCATTAGATGTATTTGACCCAACAAAAATAGTTGAAACATATATCCTTAGTGATAAATACCATTGATTTGAATTATTTGGTAAGTAATATTGAGTATTTAATACAATACAATACAATACAATTATTCTTTATTGTATGAGTTACAATTTTTATAATTATTTGACAGAATTGTCATTAATATGATGTGCGTCATTTTGTAATTTTAATCTTGTAAAAAAAGTTAAATTCTAGTGTAATCCATTTATATATTCATAAAATGTCTTTGCAAAGACCTCGTCCAATTGATACTTTGCAAAAAATGATGTCTTCGTTTAAACACTTTGAGAAAAAGTTGGACAAGTTGCAAGAAGACGTAAATTATCAGGGCATGACTTTATCAGACCTTCGAGTCATGGTAGCAAATCTTTCAGCAGGAACTATGATGGTTCCTGATATGCATAATAACATAGTAAAACGATCCGTTAATAACACAGCTGTACAATATGATGACAGATTTCATAATGAAGAATCCGTAAAAACTAAAAGAAAAAAAACTATTCAATCATTTCCATCTAAAACAATTGCGAAGACTTTGCAGAGTCAAAAGTACGGGATTAAACCAATAAAAGAAACTCCATATAGAATTAATAAATTGCCTTCAAGTTCTAAAAATCCTGGAAAACATTTTATAAGACCTAGAAAGGCTGAAGCACCACGCAAGGCAACTACACTACGAACTCAAAAGGCGATGGAGAAGAAATTAAATAATGTGGAAAACTGAATGTACTAACTAATCAAATACCTTTAGGATTACACTAGATAAATCCAATAAATACCAATAAAGCATTTATATTATTTCTTATATGTACTAAGAAAAAGGACCTTAAAACCAAATGTAGCGAACGGAATCGTATCATACAATTAGCTAATAAAGTGCAGTCCAGTTATTGTCCGTACATTGTTTACCAGGTATCAGTCTCCGATTTGCATGGCATCTTTTAAAATATTAACAGTGATTTAATACATTGACATAACAAAAACTAATTACAACACCAAAATTTAATATTAAATGTTTCGTGAGTATCTACATACACATGATTATAAATGTAACGGCTTAACTGACATGCGTTTTTCGGAATGGCCGAGACAGTCTGTCTCCGCCGCGACTTCGCTGCAAACGGTGGGAGCTCATGAGGAAGGAACTCATACAGGTCCGAAACTAGTCGGGCTATCACGAAAAACGCACGTGAGTTAAGCCAGTATATATGTATTTAATCATAAGTTTGAATAATAATAATCATGTGCCTTTGCTATGTTAAGATCCGGATCATATTCAATAAAACATCAAAATCTCGGTACTCAAATGTGTTTTATTTCTAAAATTGTAATTTATACAACACTAAAATTATCTTTAATTAAAATAAAATATGCCAAACTTATTTCATTTTCCTTTTCTAAATTTAGAAACATTAGAAATTGTTCGGAAATCCAGGAGAACGACGGGATCTGAAAAATAAATTAACATTTAACATGCTACTTAGATTGACGGAAGTCACCTAATCATTGCTGTCTCCAAAAAGTCGCTTACTTGACTTCATTGGATTCAAAACATGAAATAGATAGTTTAAAAACACAAATGTATACTACCCTACATAATACAGCTTGTAACAGATATTACAACGAATATTCGTAATTATGAGCAACATACTACTCACTTCTAATAAACTAAAAGCTCCTTATTCGCGGGCGATACGTTCAATAAACATGCCAGGAATACAGAAACGAATAAGCGAGAAGCGAATATGGAATGGTAATTAGTATAATAATCATAGGGGATACGTTCCAAGGTTCCAAAAAAAGCAATATGTACGTTGAAATAAAGTGAATTTATTAATAAATTAGAAATTAAGAACAATCTTTATTGTCAATTTTAGGAAAATGTTTAGAGAATGTAATAATTTTTTCTTGCTTTGCCACTTTTAAAACATGTTTAAATTGAGATTGATATTCAGACAGCGTGTTAGACTTTGGCCTTAACCCTTTCAATATAAGAGGAGACCCGTATTCTAACAGTGGAATTGTAATGGGTTGAAAAAAGAAAGTTTTTTAAATTCAAGGTCATGTTATCATTGCTCGTTGAAGTCTCTTCAGTACAATGCGGAGTTAACATTTCCTCCAAGCAACTCCTGAATGTCAGTTCATTCTATCTGCTCGAAACCATCTC
>DWMG01004658.1:0-10761 GCA_018244855.1 Elbella merops | reverse complement strand
TCCGAGATACGTATTACACGTTTATCTGCTTGAAATTTGAATAACGAATGTTAGTCTAGCAAACTTTCATTGTCTATTGTCAACCGGCGGGTTGTGAAATACGAAAATTATCAATATAAGTATTTCATTATACCTATTACAGATTATATGCAAGTTAACCGTTGGAAGTAAAATGTTTTCATACGGACTCGCGCACGAGTTCATTGCAGGGAAAAAAATCCACTTTCTCGCGTTGTATAATTAATGTAGCATTGTACTATTTACATTCAATTATACCTACTTCAATTATATTGAATCGCGCATTGTTGTATTTTGTCAAGACATTATTAATATTTTTTTTATTTATAAGCCCATAGTTTTTGATTTCATAAAAATAATCATAAGCACTCAAAATAAATAATTTTGAGTACCAACCAAAAAGTCACAAATACTTAGCTTCTCCTACGTGTACAGTATACATGTTGAATTTAAGAATACTCTCTTAACAAATATTAATACATTTATTGATCTATTTACAAAACGTGGACTTAATGTTAAAGAGCATTTTGTAGCAAGCAGTCAACCACAGGGATGTGTTAAGCAACGCATAGGTGACGAATGTTATGAAAGAAAAAAAAAATAAGAGAACTTGGTTAAAACTTTAAAATGTAACATCCGCTTTTTATATTTTGTATTTACGAGACCGTAAGTCTCATTAAAATAATCGGTGCTAATAATAAATTTGAAAGTTAAACTACGTCCACTATTAATTCTCACGACTCAAACACAACTTAATTGAAGTAGGCCGATCGGCCCACTCGACTAGACGATATTTCATTATTGTTAGTATTATTTTCGACTCAAAAGATCAATCAGTACTGATTTTGACAACGGTATATTTCAAAAAAGGAGGTACTTCTTATCTGTTATGATATCCCTAATCCCTGATATTCCTAAAACTGATAGGAATTTGGATCCATTTGAGAACTCTCTATGCATGTTACTGCTATCTATAACATGACACATGTAGGCAATGAATGTTATGTATACATATATTTTCTTGTCATGTCTAGATCGTCTGTTTTTCTATAGTACCTATATAAATTTAAAAAACTATCGTTCAGATTTTTTTACTGATGATCATCATCATGACTGCGTCGTTGGTCGAATGATTGCAAGCGTGACTGCCGATCGGGAGATCCTGGATTTAAATTCCGGGTATCTACTATTGGATTTTTCTGATTTAGAATTTCATGTAGTGAGTCGGAGCCTGGATCGGTGCCTGGTGTATGGCAATAGGGTCGCCACCCCTTCGCGGATTACAGGCGTGATGTGACGTTTTTAGAAAAAAAATCCTAAATATATAAATAACGAAAGACAACGGGGACGCAATATATATTACCACAAGTAAACTTTTAATTCACTGTTAAAAACTATACAATTTATAAACAAGGATACGCCAACGAAAGACTAATTAATTAGTAATCACACTTGAACCTCGGTTACATTGACTTTCCTTTTTAAACACGCTACGGAACCGAGCGAAGGACAGGGCGATATAATATTATAATTGGTAAGAGGTACATACAAACATGCAAAAGACTGAGTATAACCGCTATCCATAGTTCATCCTGGGTAATTGTACTGAGTATGACCGCTAGCAACACTTCATCCTGGGTAATTGTACTGAGTATGACCGCTAGCAACAGTTCATCTTGGGTAATTATACCGAATATGACCACTAGCAAAATTACATCCTGGGTAATTGTACTGAGAATGACCGCTAGCAACATTACATCCTGGGTAATTGTACTGAGTATGACCGCTAGCAACAGTTAATCCTGGTTAATTCCCGACAACAGCTACCGAATGGAACTTAGAGTGACTAACGTAAACGAAATTGTTAAACAATTTTAATGGGACACGTAAGGGAGGGATTAGTCTCCTCGCGTCCCGTCATTAAAGCAAAGATCCAGAGACAACGGGGAAAATCAATATAGTCACACAATCCCAGATGAGAGATGTAATAAAAATATAAATTAAATACTTGTAAGTATTCGTTAACTGTTATAATTATTAATATTCAATATAATGATAAAACTGATCATAACTATATTATTATTATAATAAAACATGATATGTCCTATAATTAAATTACAAACTGACATTGAGATTGTATTAACTAATAATCTCTTTATTTATTGCGTTAACATTTTTTTCTAACACATTTACTGTTTTGTATTTTACAGACAACAAACAAAAATGTAATAAATTTATACATGTGAGCTAAACATCACGTAATTCTTAATCATAAACGGAAAATCATAGAAAGGAAAACGCATAATAACATAGCGTGTAAAATTGTACCGTCAAATATGAAGTTTCAAACAATGTCTGTTAAAACAACTTATTAATTAGTAGACCGATCATTAATCAATGCCCTCAGCGTGTTTAAATTGTATAATTGTCTTGTATAATTGCATTAGGCTACGATACATTATTTCATAACAGGCTTGTAACTAGCTAACGGACGTGTAGGTAATAACTATTTTAGTTGAACATAATCAGTAGTCATATTAAACTTAATTAATTAAGCAGTGACGGTTTGATGGATTTAATTTCGGCTTCTTCAGAGATCTGGAGCTCATATAATATTTTTATTCAGACGAGCAAGGAGTGGAACACTCCGTTAGCGTCCGCTTCCGGGCTTATATAAACTGGGAATCTTCAAAGCAAGCGTGAATACGCTTTTACTAGGCGTGCATTTGCCTAACGTTAGCCCATGACATAATAAAAAAATATTCTTGCCTCTGAATTTACAAAATGATGTCCGTCATTAACTACAACAGTGATGAAAGCAGAGTAAGGTCATACGCATACCTTAAAATTCTGCATAAAACTCTTTAAGGAGTGTCATCATCATCAGCCTACTCCCGTCCACTGCTAGGACTGTGAAGACTACCAACCTCAATATCCTTAGCGTAGCCTTAACCCTTTTCATTTTAAAAGGAGGCCAATTTACAACAGCAATATTTAACCAAAAAAATTTATTATATTTTTTTCAACATATTATGTACCGACCTAACTAAAGTAGGTACATATGTTGTATAGGTCAGCCCAGCTAGTTTAGGATCCAACCGAGGTCCAAAGTAAAAAAAAATATATTTTTAATTAATCATATTACCGTATGCTTTTAAGGGGTTCATAGAAAACTTTACTCTACAATAAACAGGTATTGAATAAATAATGCATAACATATAATACAATGGTTACAGTACATTTTAAAGTACAAAGCATGTATGTAACATCATGTAATAGATTATTCAATAGAAGTGAAATGTACTATAAACAAAGGTAGTCCTGCGCATCACGTAATTCCTCTCTTTTGAATAAAATACACGATAAATGATATTGTAGTAGATTATACGACTTTAAATTTGTAGTAGATAAACACGATAAATGGTATTGTAGTAGAAATAAAATAAAAAAAAATATTTTTTATTGTCTATGAAATAGAATACAAGTTATATGATATTGTAGGAGATTTAAAAAAACAAAAATGTGGTAATGAAAATCGATATACTGTACCGTTTCATTTTCACAATTTTCACAGAGTCACTTATGAAAATCGCCTTCATTTTTACCCAAATGATTATTCATATTTAAAAATTATTTTAAACTTAACTAGTCTACATTTCATCCTATAACAACCAATAAAAGTTTAAATATTAACTTTTTTATTGGTCTGTAGCATAATCTAGAAATTATTGTATACGTGTCAAATAGTTGGTATTTTCGGTTATTATAATAAATAAATAAGACTATTTTTATGTATTTAATAATCTTATCAAAAATAGTAATATTGAATTATTCAATATTGATTTAATTTCATTTAAATTATTTCTATTAAGGTACGCAAGACAAGGTAAAGCAAGGTATTTAATTTATTTCTATTAAGGTACACAACTAAAATTATATGAATGAATTGCACTATATGACTGCATAATATATTTACACCACTAAACTCATTGTGGCATTATTTATCATGTGTTTAAAAAATTACGATTAATCTTATCGCATTACACGGGCCGGCGAACAAGAAACTAACTCAATTTGCTCACAATGGATTATACGTAAAGATTATAAGAAACATTACTTTAGAATACATTTAGCCTGTAAATCGGCCTGACATAACAGAAACAAAAATGTATGTACCTACCTGTACGAATTCTAATTAGACTAAGGTATGAAAAAATCTTTTAAGTTTATATTTGAATTTGTCATTATTAATGAATTACAAATATAGGTACAGCTGTACGTTTTTATTTAGCGTTGAAAACAACGATTAGTTTATATTTGAAATTGTCATTATCAATGAATTAAAAATATATAGATACGGTATATACATACACATAAAAATGCAGAGTACGGACTTTAATGAGTCAGAGTCGTGAAAAATATATATTAATTTATATTTGAACTTTTCATTATTAATCTAGTACACATACTCGGGTACGGTATATGTACGATATATACACGAAAAATGCACAAGTACGGACTTTAATTAATCAAAATCGTGAAAAATCGCCTAATTAAAATTTAAAATTTTCACTGTTAATGTTCATTTAAATTTGAATTTGTCAGTTTCCATCTGTGATATTATATGTGGTTATAATTATACTACAGACATATTCAACATGTCATCAAAATAGCCATGGTGTTAATGACGTCATTACGTTGTAACAGCAACGATCTATCACAAGGTGCTCAACAGTTGTTTATGAACTCAACAGTTGTTTATGACACCATGACATACCTTCAAACAACTGGTACAGCAAGTTGTAAATACCTACTACCCATGCGTGGTAACTTAGAAATGCGTAATGACGTCACATCCGCGTGTCGGTGCAGTGCTCTACGATCAATTATTAGATTTTTTAACAGTTATAATTGTCATAGGGCCGCGTTTGAGTTCAATCTTATGTGATGGTAAGCAAGATGTAGCCTAATTATTCACTGTTGCATTGAAAAATTCCAAGTTGTAGGTATAAATCGGGAAAAATAGAGGCCGGTTTCGGTCCTCTACAACAGAGTCGACTTAGCAAATCGCTTCATCCTACTCATCGGAGTGTCTAAAAGGTGACGATAGTATCCTACTGATGATTTTAAACTAAGAAAGAACGATACTAAATCATCGTAATTGCTACATAATGTAGACATAGCAAACAGGCGTCAGTGATCGCACAGAATTATAAATATGCAAATTATTATAAATCCATATCATCACGAATCATTGTTCCTTGGATTTTAGTTATTAGTTTAAGTTAATCAGTTATTTAAGTTAGTTATTTACCGTGAACGAAACGCATCGGCCGCTTGACAGTCAAATATTTTTTGTGTATACCTTTCGAGCGTCGGCCGGCGCCATTACTCGGACATTATCATTGACATTGGTACGGGCAATTTAATGGAGTAACGAAATATCCGAAATAGTCAGAGATTGTATTACAGTTAAGAGACTGTATTCTTTCTTTGCGCCACCACAATTATTGTAATTTTTCTTAGTTAATAAAGCGATGTTATTTATAATTTTTTAAATTAAATTTGTTAATTAAATTGACGACTCCGAAACATGTAATCACTAATTATAAAACTAATTAAGATATAACC
Source organism: Elbella merops (assembly GCA_018244855.1). Lineage (NCBI taxonomy): Eukaryota > Metazoa > Arthropoda > Insecta > Lepidoptera > Hesperiidae > Elbella > Elbella merops. Next base: position 5,112 of record DWMG01004658.1, on the reverse strand, counting down.
AGGCTACTAGTAAAGTTCCCAAAATATTGCGTTTCATAGATACATATGTATATACTTCAATTACGTGAAGTTAAGATCATTGTTTGTAATTAATCTATGTAATGAATTAAATAATTAAATGTAATGAATTAAATAATTAAATTAAAGCGTAATAATATATAAAATCATAAAATGTAAATCAGTGTTGCGTATACATTGTCGCGCATACCAATTTTGTTTTGTAGAGGCAGTTGCGTATGTGTGGGATGGTATCATGGTAAAAGATATCTTTTGTTTCGTGACCACTGGCCAGTTGGACGAGAAACCGAAAGTGAATCAGATTGTCAAGTAAAAGCGGAGACGTGAGGACACGCGCGAGCACGCTATGCCTTCCTAGGTGTTTAATACGCCGGTGCTCCCTCGAAACAAACTTTGTGTTATACATATTATAATATACATATACGTATTACATTTTTCGATCATATTAATATGTTGGAGTAATAAAAATAATCTATCTAAAAGTCAATAGATTTATTTATCTTATTTATGACTTACGAGTATATTTAGGCACCCATAAACGTCTTAAACTTTATAAAACAAACTTTATAAAACTTTATAAAACATCATCTAAAATGATTGTCATTTTATTTATCTATAGTTCTTTATTTTAATTTCATCTGGAAACATTTCACAAAACATCAGTCAAGCAAAAATTAACTTTTTAAAATGACGGTTTGTTTTGACTTTGAAATTATTTTAACGTGCCAGTATTAAAAACAATAATAAGTTATATGATGTAATTTAACCATGAATATTTGGATGTAAAAGCGTTAAACCGTTCGTATAAAAATTTTACGATTAAGTAAACCAGTTTAAATGGTTCTGTGAAGACGAAGAAGTTGCATAACTATATAAATGAGAACTTGGAAGCTCGTTTCCATGGTCGAGTTGTAACCATCAACACATACTACGTAAATGACCTCAAACAGTCAACAAAATATCTCCCAAATGTAACACATGAGTGCACCAGCCTAATGAAATTGACAATCAGACATTAAAATAATGATGATCAAAATGTTACATCGGAACAATTAAAATAGATGCTCTACATCTATTTAAAACTAAAACATGCAATTAGTTATAATTTCACTGGTTTACGACGGAGATATTTAATGAAAACAACAGAAGAAGGTACCTACGTTTCACTCCGCATTATTGCTTAAAACATCCATTTATTGCGTTGCATTTTTAAATGAGATAATTCGTATGCAGAGTTGTCATAGGCCAAGAATTGTGTAACACGTGACATAACACCGAGTACTCAGTTAGGCACAAGTGTAAAAATCGTATATTATGATTTTTAGTAAACCATTACACTCACTATCCGTATATGTACCTACACATGTTGAACATATCATAATTTGTTGTTACCCAAAAACATTATTCATTTTACCGAATCATATTAAATTATCAGTAATTGTATGTATCTATAATTAAATCAATCTAACAAACTGTGTTCATACTAGAGTATCTAAAACTGTTTATTAAACAATACGCTTATCCTAAATAATCTACGAACAATATAATACATAGCTGTATTGTTTCAAAACTTGCTATAAATTAGTACGTTTAGACTGTTAACATTGTTAAATCTTAACCACATGTTGTAAAGTTAACAGGCGAGTAGACAGCGTAATCGTAAAGCTTACGTTAGATACATGTTAACTTTAAATTTGTTAAACGTGTGTGTAATTGTGTGTGGTGCACAATAGCGATTGCAGTTTGTTTAACACTAACAAATGAATTATTAGATATGCCGTCCACAGAAATTGAATAATTCATTTAATGATAAACTGTAAGTGAAATCTTTTCAGTCTTTAACGTTTAATATTGTGTGTCGATTTGAATATTGGTGTTATTAATGTGCTCGATTATATACATATATCCACGTGCAGTGGGCGCGAAATGCCGGAATGAGCGGAAAACATACATTTCTTTAAAACTACAAGGTTAACTCAACTTGAACCGAACTACGTCTCGTTTATTGTAATTATAAAAAAGGTTGCGTTCCATGATCTGTTATTGTTATTTATGTAACCGTGTCTTATAACAGCTGCAGAAAATATAAGCAAATATATTAAGCCTTTACACGACTATAAATTTGGACTATAATAATTTGATATGAAGTTAAATCATACCTATTTGTACACAACCTGTAATATAATACTGCTTGGGTTAATATTAGATTTATCGCACATGTGAACAGCGCCTTAACCGGCAGCATCTTGAATTTCATATCGATTAGGAAACATGCTCTGCGGCCGACAGCAACACTGCTCAGGTGACACCTAAACGCAAGCTCTTTAAACCGCATACATTACCTTCCACGAAATGTTGCAAATAAAGTAATATATTTATAATATCAAATTTACAAATTTAAAAAATACGTTTTTTCACAATAACAATAATAAGTAGGTTAAACTTGGGATACATTTAAAAAAATGTCTAGTTTTTACTGTATAGGTATTTCTAGAAATCTCCAAAACTAGACTGTGTGACGACGTTCGGGATACAGATGGTATCGAACTCAACACTCCAATCAATCATTAAGGGCGATACATTTCCATGTACGAGTAGTTACGTAACTTAAAACTAAGTAAACTTAATGCTCGTTCGATAATTTATATGAGAAAAGGTAATTTAAGAGCAATTATTCGATACATAATTATTAATATTCAGTTCAAACGTATATCAATAACAGGTTATATTTCATATGTATGATGAAGTCCGATCACGTTACGCACTACGAAGCTAAGTAACTTGTTTTTATTAGCCGATTCGGTGTGCACGTACATATTTTAAGCAAAGACAAATTAGTATTATTGGACGTTTACGAAAGAACTGACATTTGTGAGTGCGCACTCATTACTTAAATGTTTATATGACTGCCTCGTTGGTCGATTGGTTGCAAGAGCGACTGCCGATCTGGAGATCCAGGGTTCAAATTCCGGGTCGGGTGCTATTGGATTTTTCTAATTTAGAATATCTAATAGTGACTCGGAGTCTAGAATTGTGCCCGGTGTATGACAATAGACTTAAACGTAACTGGTGAAACGTGGGAGTGTATTACACCCCTCTGCGTACACCTTCGGGGATTACAGGCGTGATGCTACATCTTGTATTTGATCGCTAATATATATGTGGCTTAGAGGGTTACAATCGATGTTATACCGATTAAGCAAGTCGTAATGCGGTTATAACTAGATCGGACGACCCCTAAACTGCGCACGTAGCCGCAAGATTGCAGGAACGCAAGTAATTGTAAACATTCCTGCATAGTTAGACTGCTTTAGCCGGATGTATGTACATACATATGTGTCAAGAGTTATGTTCCCGATTAAAAAATTACTTTGTGTTTATAAATAGTTTTTTATAGTGAATAAACACTGCTTTTAAATTATAATTTACTAATATCGTTTCGCACGAAGGAGTACGATAACAGATGTTAGATATAATATAAAGAATAATGTATTATTTATAAATTTTGCAATTAGACCAGTATAAAGCAGGTGGTCGGCTCGCTGAGTAGGAAATATTCGGATATTTTATTTATTTAAGTGCTTTATTATTTCAATAGGCTCACGACATCTTCCATAATTGGGCTCTTTAACCGCTTGAACTGTAAACATTTTGAACTATTGTACTCGTATTTGATCTGCTATTACACCCGTTCTATATAACTTTCTATGTCAAAATATACGCTGAAGATCGAGCTCAGAGGGCGCCATTACTCGAAATAGACTAACGATTGCGAGGGTGTGTGCTGGAATTATTTTATTACATTAAAAGGCAAATTGAACAGTCGTACGGCCCATGTGATTTAAAGTAACCACCGTCGTCTATAAATATTAGCAACATCAAATCCTATTCGTACCTAATGGTATCCTATTCGTGCCTGTCTTAAAGGAACTTTTTGAAGCTACGTTTGAAGACCTACTACTACAGCATACCTTAAACACCTCCAAAGGAAGCTTATTCTGCACTTTGCAAGTACGCGATAACAAAATAACGAAAATCGACAGGGTGAGGTAAACTTACCTAGTATGGGGTGACATATATGTGTTTGACACATAAATAATAAATAATAATTAATTATCGACCCATTATAAGTCCACTGTTGGAATATAGGTTTCCTCTTATATTGAGAGGGTTAAGGCCATAGTCTGCCACGCAGGCCAAGTGCAGGTTGGTAAACTTCATACACCAAAGAGTTTTATTGTTTTTAATAAATTCTATGGAGTGCAGGTTTCCTCACGATGATTTCCTTCACCATTAGCAAGTGATATTTAAACTTAAAACGCACTTTAGTAAAGAGGTGCGCTCCATGGATTTGAACGCAGCACCCCCGGAGTGAGAGGTTGAATTCTTAAACACTAGGCTGGTTGCTTGTACACACTTACATACGTAAGCAAAATCAAATCTGGTAAAAAAAACAAACACTACTATGAAAATTTACCATCACAGCTCCCAAACATCTTGTTTATGTAAATAAAGACGCGCTAACACCTTGAGCAGGTGTATAATGAAGTAACTTCGGTTAATTGTTCCGGAAATGAACATTTTTTCTCGCGGTATCAGTATTCAAATTCAGTCATTATATTACTATGTATACCTACATACATGCATCAACACTCGTACCTATTAAAATAGTAAATAGTTGTGGAATGCAGATTATTTCGTAGATCTAAATTAAACAATGCTAATAAAAATCCTATATAATGACGTTTGGTCGAATGTGGAGACCCATCAAATTTGATTACAAACTAGGCAACCAAGTAATCACCCGATCTCAGTCGGTGAAAGACCTGGGAGTCACATTCGACCCAAAGCTGACCTTCCATGACCACATGGTATCATTGGCGAAGGAATCTCATAAACGTCTCGGATTTGTCCTCCGAAATGCGAGGGACTTTCAGTGCGTCAACGTCATCCGCGTGATTTTCAACGCCCTGGTTCGTACAAAATTGGAAACAAGTGCGTGCGTATGGAATCCGTACGAAAAGACATATACGCTTCTCTTAGAAAAGGTCCAAAAAGTTTTCTTGAGGTACCTTTATAAACGTGTGTATGGCT
>DWMG01004657.1:0-10762 GCA_018244855.1 Elbella merops | reverse complement strand
TTGTGATGAAATTGAAGTTGAACATTTTATTTACAGAAACGTTGATCCCGACAGCATGGGTACTGGAGCTTGCGATTCTGTGAGTACCTTTGAAAATTAATCTTCTTCCTGCATTTATCCATTTACAATCCATTTTTTTATTGTTACACTTGTTGAAAGGTAAGCAACACCTTACATGATATGTTGTCAAAGGTCTTTTTAGATGATATTGGTCATTTACTGATCAGGTGTGGACATCTGCCTTTTTGCCATACCACTTTAGTTTTCAATTTAAAAAAACATTAAGTTTTCTCACTGTACTAACAATATTAGGAGCTGGAATTGAACATTAATGCCTGTCATGTTGGAAATATAAACATTGTACAAATGTTGTATGCAATTTAAGTATCATATATATGTATATACATTTGTGCCCATGATTATGAAAATGGTCCAAGTCAAAATAAAAAAATAATAATAATTTTATCACTTATTACACACCACATTAAAAATAAACAATAATCAACCCATTTATCATTACACTGTTGCAATATATATGGGTTTCCTCTCATATTGAGAGTGTTAAGGCCATAGTCTGCCACACTGGCTAATAGTGGGTTGGCAGATTTCATGCACTTTAGAAATTTTTTTTTTATGAATTCTAAGTACACCACATTATTTTAAACTAAATTTATTCCATGTAATTTTTACGATATCGTTAAGAATTAACCTTTAGATAGTGGTTGTAATTTCAATGTTATATGGAATTCATTTAGTGTTAATTATGAAAGTGGTCTAAGTCAATTAGAGCTTTAAAAACAACATTTTCGTATGAAATGCAGACAAAATGTCATATAAGATAAAAAAAAAAAATTTTCATTCAAATGCAATTTATTAAATATCTCAACACTAGAAATATATGACAGACCACTTTCATAATTATGGGCATGTATGAAGAATACAAAATCATTAAATAAGTATGAAAGAAAGACTGATGTATCAACAGTTTGATTAGGAGTATATGGAGTCCTGTGTTCAGAACCCTTCCCATACCTGGATTGACTGATCTCAGGTACACATAGAATAGATATGTTCTTACACCATGTAAGATTTTATTTCTATTTGAGCTTGGAAACAGATGTGTATGTAAGCCTTTAACTCTCATTCATACATAAATATATGAAATAATATCTGCTATTTGTATAACACATTAAATAAGCATATATACATGAATATAGTTTGACAAGAAATGTATTCATTACCAACTTACCAATTATGTACATCAAATGTGTACTATGTTGATTTTTTTCAAAGCATAGGAGGATAGTGGACAAAATGTTAATTTCTTCAACCAACTTCATTGTGATACTATTTTCTCCTACTCTTTGTGTGTGATATATGTTTGACACTACTCTATTGCCTTTAGTTTCTCCTGCTATGCATGTATTGCCTTGCATGGTAGCAAAATATTTTCTTAGTACAGGAGAGTGCTTGGCTACAAAATTTTCTTTAATAGACCAGCTTTATCTTCACTCTATCTTCCTTCCTCTAATAGCTTGCCTGTCATGTGACTGTTATGTCTGCAACAGTTTGTTTATTGTACACATTGTGTTGTCTGGTAACAATAAGCAGGCAGTCTGATATTTTTTATATACTGATATACATAAGTCATGGTTATTGACAAAACTACCCATGGTTTTGGGATATGCTATTGATTATTTATTAATATTAGCATTATTATTGCCTTTGTTACTAGTATTGTTATTATATCATCACGCCAGGTGTCCTACAAGGTTAGCAGGTAGTATATTATAGCAGGTAGTATAGCAGGGCCATATTTTTCTGTATATTATACAGAACTACTGTTTCTTCTACAATCATCACTCTTTTCATACACATACACACAAGTATCTGAGACTTGTAACTCCATCATTGTTATCAACATGATTGATATATTTATTATTTCGTCAATTTTGATCATTATTATTCTTTCTGTGTCTGAAAATGACTACTTATTAAGCTTTACATGTCAAGCCAGTTATTTCATGGTTCCTCATATTATCTCTGGCTACTGTTATGTGTTATTAATTAAGTATACTGTATTGTATTATTAATATTACTATAATTATTATTCTTATTATTATTAATGTATTTTTGGTTTATTGACCATCATTAAGCTTGTGAATGGCAACACCTATCACTGGATCACATCCACCCTATCTGATAGCTTCCTTAGCAGGTAGTTGGCCCAGGTATATAAAATTATAATTGACAAAATTGTAAGTGACAAAATTATAATATCCAAGTAACACATGTGTACTTATGCATAATAAATAATATTGAAGTGTTGAAGCCATCTAATTAATGATGTGTGAGTATTCAGTATTTATTTAGAAATATATCTTAACTCATTTATTATCAACTTATTATTTAATTTTAACGTAATTTATTATCACAATTTCGATTATTTAGGTTAGCATAAGTAAATATCAGTTGTTGCAAGAACATTCACATGTTTACACTTCCAATTATTTTCTTAACAGATACTTTCAAAACTCTTTTCATAATGGCAAACAACATAAGGAAAGTTCCTTAGAAGCTGGATTGTAATACATTCAGTTCATAAGCTTAGGTACCAATATGAGACCCCAATAGTCTACAATGGGTCCTATTGTATACCTGAAGAGAAGGTTCTATTTTAGATAACACAGCAGTTTAGTTTGTCATTGATTATATAATTCTTGGATTCACTCTACGATTGGGACCATGTGATTTATAATTTATTTACGAGGGTAATTGTAATGCTTTGTGATATGGTTATGCGGAACATATTTTACCCTATACCTCGAAATTATTTATGTGTTCTTTTGCGTTTTATTTACATTATGTATGGTTCACTCCATAAATGGATATATACTTGGATATGAGTCATCTGCTTCAGGTTTATGTATGTTTTCTTCAAAATCATTCTTATCGAGTGACTCCCAATTGCTATGTAACGTTAAAACGTGAAATCAGCTGTTGTTTTAAGAGGTGTTTGAAGTGAGAAAGATGGTAAAAAGTTACTAGGACGTTTACAGAATGGCCGCAATTTCCATTTGTCTCTGGACTATATGAGAGTTCTATCGCTTCTTAATACCATATATAATTTAAAAGTTTGCATGTCTAAACAAAACTTTAATATGGCAACTAGGTGATGGTTGGGCTGGGTCAGCATCCTAGTTGTGCTAAAGGTATTGTAAAGGTCTGTTTTGCCATGAAGCAACAGTTTGCGCTGTCGTATCCATCTAGCAGATTGCATGTCTTAATAGACATATTTCACAATTAACTCGCATCAAGGTTAGGCATAGAGCGCTGACATCGATATCAGATAATTCTTTAACAGAAGGAGAGAGGAACAATGTGTTCCTGCAAGGCCAAGGTCGAGCGGTGGGAGGCCCGGAGCTCTACGGGCGATGGTACATCCACACCATCAACATGCGTACTCTGCTCCGAAGACAGAAGTGACACAAGGACAGACAAATGCCATGAAAGCCAAGATAAGTCCGAATTGACAAGTAGAACTGATACTAGAAAATCACACACCAGGTCGGATTCGAAATTTGAGACCAAATACACTGTCACCACTAAATCAGTAACTAGTAAAGTTACTGACTCGACTAGTAAAAAGTCTGAAGGTAAGATCACAGGAAATGTAAGCAAAGATTCAGATTTGACTAGTAAAAGAGTAGGTGTCAAAAGTTTGGCTATACACAGCGAGCACACATGCGAATTTAAATTTAGCGATCTGTATAGCGATAGCGAAGAAAAAGTAGACGAGACTAATAGATTGATAGAGTTGAGAAGTACAGATTATTCAGATATAGTAGAATATAATTTGAGAGTAATTGTAGCGTTGGTAGGCTATCCAAAGGCGAAGATGAGGTTGCAAAATATGGAGCTGTTACAGAAGTCTTTGAACGACGTCATGGATATGCAGTTGAAGGCGGGATTGTTGAAGAAAATACCAACATTTCTTGACTACTATTTAAATCGCGGTGCAATCGTTTGTGTTTGTAAAGACTCAGAAACCAGAGATTGGTTAGTTCGTATTTCGCCTGGCCTGCAGGAGCGCATGTCTAATAAAATTTTTTTGCTCAAAGCTAAAGTTAAAAGATTATGCTTAGCGACGATGAAGATTCCGCATGCTTGTTGGCCGACGACGGCTCAAGATGCGTTCAAACTTCTGCAATATTTCAATCCTACTTTACGTACGAATTTGTGGCGGATTTACTCTCAGAAAACTGTGGGCGATGTGGAGTGCACTTCTTTTCTTTTGGATAGAGTCTCGAGCGAGATTATACGAGGTCCATCCTTCAAAAACATCATTGACTATAATCTCATGGAGTTCGAATTCATCGGTTTTACAGAAATTTACTACGAGAGTTTTGAATACGATATGGAGAACCTGCACAGCGTTGCGTCGAGAGTTAAGCTATTGGAGGAATTGCGGTCCAATGAGTCAACACCAAGAAACAATATTACAATTGAAAATGAAACTATGACTGTGGAAACTAAAAAAGATGAACAAGAGAAGGAAAAAGAAATTACTGAATCAGTAGACGTTGTAACAGAAGATAGACTGATAAGTGATTCGAAATCAATTGAAAATAAAGACGAATTTATTAAAAGTGAAACGGCAATTGACGAGATTAAAAAGGATCTGCAAAACTCTCTACAGATTGAAATTTTGAAGAAATTAAAAGATGTTAAATATATAAGTGACAAAGACGAAGTTATTATTTGGTCTGAAGAAACTAATTTTTACGAAAGCGAGCAGGAAGTGAACATACAAACTAAAGAATGTGAGAAAAGCTATTTTGCTGTGTCCTCAGAATCGAATGAAGTCGAAAAGGACGATGTTCCGAAATCGGGATACATCGATTCCGAGACTAATGAATCGATTTATGAAAGTAAAGAAACTTTAATGAGTAGAAATAGTAATGTTAATATAGATAGTAACAGGGGCATGGCGTACTATCGACGAACGAATTATTTACATGTGGATAACGAATTGAAAACCGCGATAACCCTAGCAGGCTATCCGCAGAGCAAGCTAGAAGGCACGCATATTAGACGTTTAAAACAATTATTTAAAGAATACCTCCACAAGGATATGAAATCACAACGATTTTCCAACTTGATCATTCCCAAGTTTCAAGACGTTTACTTGTCCAACGGTGCTGTAATATACGTATGTGATTGTCTAGAAACTAGGGATTATTTGACTGAGGTGTTGCCTAAGTTTGTCAATGCCACTGGATTGAAGTTAGTTTTCAGAGAAGTTAAAGATTTAGTACGGTATACGAGAGTTGTGATGCGTTTACCCGAACAGCTTGCTCATGTCGAATCTATTGAAATTCTGCTCAAACTTGTTGTTGATTATCCGAGGCTGAAGCCGGATTGTTGGAAGTTCTATTCTGACGTTGCCGGCAAACAAAAAAGACAGTTTGGCATTGATCCAGAGTCTCTAGAAGTCTTGAGAAACCCATATTTCAATCCTACGTACGAAGGAGAAGTGATAAGTTTCAGAATCATTGATAGACGCAAGCGTGATGTTAGTTTTGATGAATATACAGCAAAAGAGTCCGAGGCAGAAAATGTTCAAAAGACGAAACTTAAAGACAAACTTTTGAAAAATATGTATTGTCCAATTGATCCTGAAATAATTAATGCTCCTCTCACTCGTGTGAGAACAAATCATTATACAGATTTAATATCTGACGATTTGAAATTGTATGTAGGACCGTCAAATTATCCCGAGACTAGAATCGATGAAGCCATGTTCCATTCCATAAAGAGAACATTTGAGAATGCCGTTTTTGACTCGATAAACGAAGCTAACCTCAATTCAGTTCCGAAGATTCACGATACGTACCTATTTGACGGGGTGATTTTCATAATTTGTAAAGACATGCATTCCCGAAAATGGATAGAGGATTCATTGACGATAGTGAATAAAAAACTGCAAATAAACTTGAAGGCGACCGAATTCCGTGGCGCGGTGGGTATCATAAGTATGACGGTGAAGACAGACAAGGATACCGATGAAGTTATAGAAATACTGCAGAAACAGAATCCAAGATTGCTGACGAAATTTTGGCGGAAAATAAGTACGGTGCGTAGTAAAAATAAGCTGGATGTCGTTTTACAGATCGACAAGTTATCGGCACAGGTTATAAACGGTAAAGATTTTAATAAATTCGTTGGAATCAACGCCGTTCAATTCACATTGGGACATTTGCAATCTCTACTCAAACCGAAAGCCAGTTTGGATGAGCTGACCATGAATCGTGAAAAGAAACTTGCCAAAGAGAAAATTAAAATCTCCAAATTGACAGACGTCGAAAAGAGCGAAGCGCTGGGCAAGCGCTACGATAACGTTCAGGATAATAAAATGGCGGAATCTGAGAACGAGAAGGACTTTATCGCTGAGTATACTAATGCTAAAGATTTAGACCCAAAAATCATAAACTCTGACTCACCGAAGTCTCTAGACGATTACACCTGTAATTTTGATAGTCGTGATGATTATTGCAAAATTTTTTTGATGGTACCGCAGAGTATACTGCCGGAGAACAAGGAGGATTTGAACATTATATTCGATTTGTTAGAAGACAAAAATCCGGGCCTCAATACGGAGCTGTGGCGAGTGTTGAGCGATGCGCACTACTCAATGGGTAAATTTTCCATACTCATCGACAGACAATCCGCCTTGGTGATTAAAGGGAAAAATTTCGATTCCAGTCTCGCTGGGGAGAAGTTGAAGATTATTTTACAACGGTAAACCTATTACTGTGATCCAAGTAAGATATTCAGGAGGTGTGGGTAACCACATAAAATCAAAAATCTAATTAGATTTCTCATAATGTATCAATAAAAATTAGAACTAAACGACCCATTAATTTAATATTTTACAACCTGTTATATTAAGTTCTCTAGTAGGTATATAATTTCATTTTATACATTGGCATTATATTGGTTTATTATTGATCTTAGGGATTAATCGATAAATCGATAAATAATCGATGACAGAAAGAAGACATTGCGCAATAGTGTTCTATTACTTTGTTGCTTTCGTCTCACATCTATCGAGATGTCGAGTCAGTATCTAATTATTTTCATGCTCTCTAATGCAGACATGGCGGATATATTTTAGTTAGGATAGAGTAGTTAGCGACCATTCATGTGCGCCCAACGTTTATACGAATTTGATTAGTTTATATGTAATAATAGTGATTACTCTTAATGAAATTAGGTTAACTATGCGTACTTTGATTTTCATTGTACTGATGTTCCATGCAGATCACTGCTGTTCCATACAGAGCAATGATATGCCATACAAAGCAGTGATATTCCATGCAGAGAAAACGTATTCTATGCAGAGCGGACATTCCGTACAGAGCAATGATATTCCATATTGAGAACTGATATTCCATACGGAGCAGTGATATTTCATACAAAGCAATAGTGTTCCATGCATAACAATGATATTTCATGGCCTATGGGTTTTGCATATATAACTAGTATAATAAAATACAAAATTATTGTGATCTTATTTTATTCTTTTACTAACCAATATCGGTATTTTTGTACTTGGAATAAATAAATTAAATTCATTTGAATTTATGTAAGTGTATGGAATATCAGTAATCTTCAGATGTTTTTAGCATTCCAAACTCTGATTGTTCTAAGATAGTATTGCGGTTGACATGTTATTAATATTGTATTGTGACCTCATTACGTAATCCTATGACCTTGTGATTATGACGTTTGTGATGTATGCGTTTTTTTTCTAAAGTGTACACGTGTTTTTGGCCAAATATTTGTTTTCGTAACGAAAGTTTGTTTTCCGTTGTTTCTTATTATTATTACTATGCTCTACGGTTATTATATTTATTTGAATTTTGCTTCTTTTTTTGTTTATAGTGTGCTATATTAATTGTGGTTTTTTATTAAATTTTAAAAAATAAGTGAACAGCTTTTGTTTTTTTTTTTAATTCAATTCTTCGTCCATTTATTTGGTGGTCTCTAGTTGAATATGTTCCTCTAGAATGTTTGTAAAAAATATTATTACATTATGTATTGTTACTTGTCAATTCGCACTGGAGCATTGTGGGGGTCTATGATCCAGGCCATAGTTATAAATAGTTATCATATAAGGACTTAATAGAAATAATAATGTCTCGTGAAAACACACAGGGTTATTTGATTATAAACTCACATCACACAGTCGTGGATGGGAACCGAACCCACAACTCTCGATTTAGTAGAAGTCAGCATCATTTACCACTGGACCTACAGGCAAGTCCGGGCTAGAGAGGATATAAGTATATTTTTTCATACAAGTTACAACATAAAGTTGTCTCAAATATAAGTCATCTCAAATATAAGTTATCCCAATTCAAATCCATTACATATTCTATTCAATTTCATGTTTTCTTCATTAAAAAAAATGAGAGTTCGATAGTATACATATGAAGGATTGATATTGAAAAATGTTTTCGATTTTACATACATGTTTTACTATTAAATGTTTCGTGAGTATTTATACACATGATTATAAATGTAACGGTTTAACTGAGTGCGTTTTTCGGGTTGGCCCGACTAGTTTCGGACCTGTATGGGGTCCTTCATCATGAGCTCCCGGCGTTTGCAGCGAGGTCGCGGCGGAGACTGCGCGCCACCGCACACATATCTCGTATCTTCTCTCTACTACTCTCTACGTTCACCTAAAGACACAGATCCGTTAAACGTACCGGGCGTATACATGATACTTTGCGACTGTGACAAGAGGAACATTGGAGAACTCGACGTAACATCGTGACTAACAGTATCTGAACACATACGCGGCGTAAAGAACTTGGATAACCGAGGATCCACAGTCGCTGAACACGCTCACAACTCAGACACGGCTCATTTCTTACGCTTTGACAAAGTGTCCGTTCTAGAGAGGGAAAGTTTTCAGTACTTCGTAAGATACGAGAAGCAATAGAAGTGCGCTGACGTCCCAATTTCAACCGGGATAATGTGTGGCCGTATGTGCCCAACCAAATAAGATCTTATGTGTGAGCACGATCACCGAAGACAATCGAGGAGATACGAAGACTGTCGACAACGCCGCCTCGCCTCAGCGTTTAAGCCGCGCCATGTGTGCGGTGGCGCGCAGTCTCGGCCGCGTCCTCACTGTAACCGCTGGGAGCTCATGAGGAAGGACCTCGTGCAGGTCCGTAATGAGTCGGGCCATCCCGAAATACGCACGTGAGTTAAGTCGGTACATTTATAATCATGTACACTGCCGGTCAAAAGTTTGAAACCACTATAAAAAAGATATAAAAGTAATTAAAAGTCAACATATTTAAAGCTTTATGAAAACCAGGTTTTATTTTCATGTTACACATAAGATTTAGAATTTAAAACAGCATGAAGTCTTAACGAATACAATGTTCTGAATTAAACACACACAAGAGAGCTTATACAGATTTTTCATCAAAATATCCTCCTTTGCATTTTATGACCTGTTTTACCAATCTTGGCATGCGAGCAATTAATTTATTTATAGTCTTTTGCGGGATATTCCTCCAGCTTTCTTCTAATGTAAGGACATTGTTCCCGAACGTTTCGATCGAGCTTTTCCCACAAAAGCTCTATAGGGTTAAGATCGGGGTTTGGGGTGGCCATGTCATGTTTTCCAAAACTTTTTCAGACTGTTTCTCGTCTAAATAGTCCCTACATAATTTTGAACTGTGCTTTGGATCATTATCTTGCTGGAAAATAAATCCTTGGCCGATTAACTTTAATCCGGAGGGAATAGCATTTTTCTCCAAAATTTCTTTGTATTGCTTCTTTTTTATAATTCCTTTAATTTGGACCAGATTTCCAGTCCCATAGCCCATAGACCATAACAGATCCGCCACCATGCTTGACAGTCGGGACTACACACTGGCATCATCTTTTCTTCGGCGGAACGTCGGACGAAAATTCTTCTTGAACCGAATATTTCAAATTTCGATTCGTCACTCCTATGTACTTTTTTGAAATTTTCTTCGGTCCAGTTTCGATTGGCTAGGGCCCATTACATCCGCTTTTTCTTATTCTGCGGTTTTAGAAGAGGTTTTCGAATAGCAATGCGACCAAACAAGTTGGCGTCTCATAATCGTCTGTTCATTGTAGACACTGACACAGGTTTTTCCCGAGATATGTAGACTTCAACACGAATTTCTGAGGTTGTAAGGCGTCTATTTCGCTTGCTGGTTACTATAATAAATTTGTCTTCACTAGAACTCGTAGCTCTAGGTTTCCCGGAGCGCGGACGATCTTGATTACTGGCAGTTTGTTTGTACCGTACAATAGTGCAATGAACACAAGTCTGATAACTTGAGTTGAGATGCAATTTCACGTTCAGATTTGCTTTCATTATGGAGAACAACAATGGCAGTTCGCGTCAATACTAATTTTGCAAACTTTTCCCAATTTAAAGACGTCTTGACTGTAAGAATCACAAAATTAGACTAACTGCGGATATTCTTGGATCACGCACGCACACACGTTAAGCACAGCAAAGCATTTTGCACCGTCTACGCTGCTTTACTGCACACCTGATGTTCTTTCAAAGCTTGGGTTTTTAAATTTATTTTATGAACTACGCCTTTTGGATGTCAAAATATTTTTTAGTGCCTCTTGTAACTTACTATAAGTATAAATATTGATTCCTTATTTATTTTGTAATGTGCCATCATATCCC
>DWMG01004656.1:0-10763 GCA_018244855.1 Elbella merops | reverse complement strand
CCTTCAAAAGTCCATCAGATCTTATGTAAAACAACTATATCGACCGATTCGTCTATACCGAACGCATAAATTAGCAGTTCACACTCGCGTCCTAACGGGACCGTGGACACGGGATCGAAACTACTTAAGCGCGCTAAAGTGGATTCCGACAGTCGTCAGTCGGTAATGTCCCAAAATTTCACGTATGCGAGTTGTTTGTGTTGTCGAAAGCACCTTTACAAACCCGACTGTTACCCAACGTAGAATGAAGTCGCGTGCGCCGCGGGCCGCGTTTTACCGCTAGTCGTCTACGTAAGCCGTTTCCGCCGTAAGTGAAAATCTGGAATTAACTGGCATCACATTCGCCCGACACACGGATTCATGCCCAAACAGTCCAAAATGACTGACTGGCTTTTGATAGGTGTCGATGAACGGTTCCGAATAAGTTCTACTTCACAGTTCCATAAGCGATTCAGTTCTCATTTTGAGCAGTCCGTTTTAGTTTCCACTCGCGTATGTGCCCCGGCCAGTTAAAGTTCTTCAAATTCGTTGCAATGATAAAATAAATTATTATTTAAAATATAGACAGGTTGACGCAGTTATGCCTGTCGGATCGTAGGATCGACTGAACTCACGGCGCGCGCTCGCCCCCCTGTTGACACTGCGCAGGTAAGCGCCAGGTGAGGCGAATGATGCGACGTTGCCAAACCGAGCATTATCATTGATGATGAGATAGCTGCGGTGTCTACCGACTCATGACGAAATTCACGCGTCGTTCACTATAAACGGCAAGTTTTGTACTTTAGAACGCACGCCACTGCATTTTGAGTTGTTAATGTATAGTAATATCGCAGAAGGCATAATATTATCGACTACTAGCCGCCACCATTTACTTTTTTGAAAGATATAGATGTATTTATTCTAATGCTTATGTACATTGCATCAATTGTACGACAACCTTGTCAAGGCTGTTTGGAGAAAGTAGCAGTGTACAATGTTTATCCTACTGTTAAGATATGACAAGTTTCTGATTACTTAGGATGACATGCGAAAATGATTTGAAAAGCAAGTGCTAATTCCGCTTGTCTTAGCTTACAGGCTATTCTGGAATATTATGACATCAGCGAAAATGGAAGAATTTTAATTTTCGAAGGTTCCGAGGGCGTGTTTTTTTTTAAAACAGCTTAATAAGGCACGCACATTACGCGTGGACCTTTTTAATGCGGGAAAAGACTGAACTGACTAGTGTCGACTGAGCTTACGGTACTTCCGCGCGATTTGCATAAAACAGGTGCTCGCCAGTCGAAAATTGAACCTTAAGCGCACCATATAAAATTCAATTTCACATCTTGATACAGATAATTTCCATAATTAATTAGCATTAAGAATTAAAAGGTACTATTATAACTCTAACATTTTCCATTTATTAAATTTATATATTATGCAAAAGCAAAGCTTTCTGATAAGCAGCGATATGATTGTGTAGACATTTCTTTAATACTTAAATAAAAAAGCTATTTTACTCTTTATATTTGAAGGTTTTATGGTTTTGTTGGCATAAATAGTAGACGAGTGATAATTTGCAGAGATAGGTAATTAAATACTGGGCGCGGTTAGCCCGTGCATGTAAAAGCAAATTTTTGTTTCTGAAGTTTGGAGCGGTCCAACCGCCGCCATTTTTAAATGTTTTATGACACGGGTGTCACATGTCAACACTTGTGTCAGAATCTGACAGTCAGATAGCATAAAATCTGAAACACTAGCTAGCGAGGACTTTCAGATATCTACGTAGTAACCAGGCTTCCATTATAGTACAGCGGCTTGTAGTTTGCATATATATCTTAATCAGATAATGAAAAAAATAAAAAGTAATGAGTAACGATAATATAGAAAATAACAGTCGATAAAAGAGAGAAACATTCAAAAGTTAATAAATAGGACAAAAAGTCAAATCGAAACAAAATCACTAAACGTCAATACTTTTTCGATTATTGTCTATGAGGTCGTTAATTTTTTTAATGTAAGTAGTATATCTTTATTATGAAACAATGAAGTCAAAACTTCCATTAAATTAAATTAGTTTACTTTCCAATAATATGTAATTGCACGCTAAGCTATACAGTTTCATACAGCCTACGTAGGGAAAAACATTAATTATTTTGAGTCTCATCGTTCTTTTTTACTATGTATGCATATGTGGGAGAATTTTTGCATATTGACTATCAATAGATTATCAATTGAATTGAAACTTAAAATCTATTTAGTATTTACATTTTCATTTCGTGTGTTCGAAATGTGTTCGTATTAAGGAATCAAATATTTCTGTTAATCTCCAAATTTTTCGGCACATTATTAAAATTTGAAAATACGTTCGCAAGTTTAGAGTTGAAATGTCTATAAATGATGAACCGATTTTGATGGTCCATTCTTTAGCAGGTAGAGAACTTCTCGGAAAATATATAATTCAGATAACACTTTAACGCTAACGATTCATGAGAAAGCAATACCTATACAATGAATGGATTTTTAAATACAACTTGTAATTAGGTGATGACTAATAAGGTTTCAAGGACAATGTTAATACACACGTATCAGTAATTGTCCATGGTTTCTGGTTTTTTCCACCACATTTATGACGAAGTAAAAAAATTTACTATGCAATTAACACGAATCTTGAACTGTAGGAGCAGTAATGAACTAACTTGGTTTTCTAGACATAGAATAGTTCTAAAGTTTTGTTATTTATGTTCATACTGTTAAAGCGCGCCGTGATAAAATGAAAACGCAGTTTAAGTTATGTGAAAAGTTTTTTTTAAAATACAAAGTAGTAATAATAATATGGCTGAACGACGTCGCTTGCACGCTGAGGTCTACCAAAACATTGGCTATGTTACACATTGTTCATTTAAACATACCTAAAACTATTCTGGGAAAGCTTACGGATGCAGATCCATCGGGAACACTGGTTAGTTGCTATTTATAATCAGTTTCCCCGGGAACGCGCCGCCCCGCACTCCCATTGGCCAGTGAACCGTTAACACCAAGATGGACGCCCACAATTCGAATTACGAATGTGACGTATCATGTGACACAATAACACATTCCCGCTCAACGGATGACCCATTTCTGTAATACCTACCTACCTACTGTTTTGTTTTACAGTAAATCTTATTGGAAATTGGATTCTATTTTATGCTGCCTAAGGTTTAAAGTACAATGTGTGTTATATATGTTTCCATGATGATTTTGCATCGTATCAGAGTGTTTTTTCTTCAATAATAACCAATTCTGATTAATAATGATGAATGGTGGTTAATTGAAAATTAGTTTGATAGATGGTTTCGCGTTTCCTAATTCAATAGACGCTATTGTTTATCTCAACGACCTCGTCATCGTCAGCCTCTAAATGTCAACTGCTGGACATAGGTCTCCCCTAATCGGCGCCACTCCGTCCGGTCTTGGGCCTTCCGAATTCATCAGCTTCCCGCTGTCTTTTTCAGGTCGTCAGACCATCTGGTAGGAGGGCGACCTACGCTCCTGTTACCAAGGGCCGCTTAGATACTGCTAATTCTGAGGTATGATTATTATAACTGAGTATTTACTTGATTATACATGTACCAGCTTATCTCATCTAGGTATGCCTTTCGGGCTGCCCGACTAATTTCGAACGTATACGAGGTCCTTCGTCACGAACTCCCGTCGATTGATGAAAGGTCGCGGCGGAGACGTAGTAAAAACAAACAGCAATTACATAAGGTCAAGACCAGAATATCACGCCTATAATCCCCGAGGGGGTGGGCAGAGGAGTGTAGTACACTCCCACGATCCACCAGTTACGTGTACGTCCCATGGAACTAGGTGATGAGCCTGTTGCCATATACCGGGCGCAGATCCAGACTCCGTTTCACTAATCCAGTTAATATTACTTACCCTATATGACTTAAAACTCTTCAAAACATGACTTCATTTGATTAATACCACCATAAAACATAGGTTTTAATTACAATTGTTTTCTGGCAACACCGCTCGACGCTCTCTTATTACATCCAACCATATCAAATGAGATTCGCCAAATACGTACGTCATAAGCGGTACAAGAACTAAAATATTGCAGTTTAAAGCACACTAATAAACAATTAACTTGGGTTAAATAGGATTTAATTAAATTATTATTTATTGCAATAATACAGCATTTCTTAAAATTAAGTAGGTATTTAGAATTAATTGCCAAACCGCGCTTGGCCAGCGTGGCAGGCTATGGCCTTAACCCTCCCAATATGAGAGGAGACCCATATTCCAACAGTGGAATTATAATGGGTCGATTATTATTAGAAGTATCTACAATCACCCGTGGATCATATCGAACAGCGCCATCTGTTGGCTTAGAGAGCAACCTTTATACCGTTTAAAAAAAAAATTGATAATGACAGCATAATATCAAGCTTGTGTTTTTCCGAAACAGTAAGCACAGAAAAATAGTAGATAGGTACTCCTACTTTTCACCAGTTACATTACAGATATGTCTATAACTCTATACATATAATCTGCCTCGTTGGTCGAGTGGTTGCAAGCGCGACTGCCGATCGGGAGGTCCTGGGTTCAAATCCCAGGTCTAGTACCATTGGATTTTTCTAATTTAGAATTTCTAGTAGTGACTCGGAGTCTCTATCTGCGCCCGGTACCTATATGGCAATAGGCTCACCACCTATTTCATTGTGGGACGTAAACGTAACCGGTGAAACGTGGGAGTGTTCTGCATTCCTCTGCCTACCTGATTACAGGCGTGATGTTACATTACGGATACCTCCCATGTATAATAGTAAGAACATGCTATGGGAAATTAAAATAGGTTAACTCAGACCTGAAAAGGATACAGTAGAACGATTTTCAGTTTGTTTTATTCTATAGCTTTCAAAGGACTCCACTATCCACTCCGAAAAAAAAAATTCCAGCGATATACGATATTTAAAACTTATGTAGGTAACTAACTACCTTCCATATGTTATAAATAAATATTGTAACATTGGAGAGGCCTATGTCCAGCAGTGGACGGGAATAGGCTGATGATGATGAAACATTGTAACGGCTGTTTTTCAATACATACATTACTTTAACTGGCAATTACAATAATTAGATGTTATTTTTAATGGCGTGTTGTTTATGGTACTGTGTTAAAAATTATGACTGAGTTTAATAGGTTAGGCAGGGTACCTAACGGTCTACCGTGGATACAACGCAACATCTATCTCTGCCGTGAAGCGATTGTTAGCCTAACAAAGGTGATAAAGTCAGAAATGATGTAGCTGGAGACCGATGTGCTGTTAAAAAGATATATTGACTTAATATTATGAAACGGATGACTAGAGTTTCAGCATCAAGAGAGTTGAAATGGAAGCAGAATTGTGTTGTAGAGAGAATAGAGCAGAAAAAGAAAGAGCTAGACGTGTGCATATCAACTAAGTCGAAGACGTCCTGAAAAAAAGCTAGGTCAAAAATATTATTAACAGATATACGTATACATATAGTCATGTATACGTATCGCTTGACAAAAGCAGAACCCGCTCCCAACTGCTGGAAACATTTAGTCTCAACTTAGCAAATACTCATTACCGCTTTGCAAAATAGGGTTGATAATATGTAGGTATTTAATTTAATGTGAGAGGAAAACTTTTAAAATATTTTTTTTAATAATCTGTCGACATTCTAAACTATGCCAATTAATTATCTGTGCATTTTCTACCGCCCTCGAGAAGGCTTGTAACGCGCATAATTTTGTTGGTATCGTCAATTTTCAAAACACTGAATGAGTATTACTATTTATATGAGTATTACTATCTATATTAAAATTTTAGATCGTGATGTATTCTAATAAATAATCATCATCGGCCCATTTCAATCCACAGCTGGACATAGGCCTTCCCCAATGAGCGCCATCGCGCCCAGTCCTGAAATAAAACAATTATTATAAACAAATAAATAAACAGTATCTGTTTTTAATACAGAGAGTTTTTCTTGACTAATTATTAGCGCGCGCTTCGCGGTTGCTTTCAGACCCATTCTTCACGATTCACATACTGTCGACTAGTCTCACGAGGTCACAGCGTGCTGCCGCAGAGTACAAAGTCCCTTTATTTCTTAAATATTACATTCGAACTTTGTTACAACTTAAAACTGAGCTTACATTTAAAGCTAATGCTACATATATCACTAACTTGGCAAATAAAATAATTATAAATAACATATTTCATCATATGCGTAAGAATTTCCATGCAATGGATAATTTTATTTCCAATATAGCAGTGAATATTGCAGTCTTAAATTAATCTTGTAATTTATAATCGAAATCAGTCGCTGGGTCCTTGACCAATCGATGCTTATTTCGCACTAACTTTAATCTTCTTGATTAAAATTAATAACACATTAATATGTGAAGATAAATCTCTGTACCCCTTTTAAAGAAGATTATGTGCGAAGGATCGTGAAATTTGACGTGCGTTTGTGTAGAGAAGTGTGCAGAAAGTTTTAAGTTTTGTATCATTTGCGTAATAAATATATGACATTAAAAAAATTAAACGTTGTTTATGTTAATGCTGTCACTAAAAAGCCGAAATGGTTTGTGGTCAAAGAGTAGCATCCGTTTTAAAATTAGAACACGCCAATAGTGTCTATAAACAGCTTAACATAAACGTAGTATTCTCAAATTTAAATTTGAATCGCAAACACCCGATCAGTGTAAAATTTCCAAATTCAAAATCGGAGAATCGTTTTTGAATTTCGAAGAGAAATCATAGACAGCTCGACTCAGAGACAGGAATATCAACTCAACCGAAATATGAAACATACACTTCTACCGACGAAAAATTCCAAATTCAAAATTGGAGAATCGTTCTGGAATTTTGAAGAGATTGTTTTTAAAACTCTCAATATACTTACCGTAACCTTATGAAGCAAAATGCGGACGAGTAGATAGTATTAGAAATATGTACCACGTGTACACAGGTTTGTGTATATCATCTAGCAACGATGCCTTAACAATATTACGATTAATTCTAGTACATAAGACTAAATAAAACTTTAGTAGAATTGGATCTAATTTGGCTTTTACTGTGAAGGATTTTTTTATAATAAACCATTATTACTGCGTTCATTTACTTGTCTTCTGGATTGTAAAGTTCAACTTTAGTAATTTAAAGGTTTGTAATTCTAAACAACGGTAGGTTAGAAGCTTGGGTTTTGGTGTCTGAGGCCAATTGGGATTCAAATCCTGGCACAAATCTCTAATTTTAAAATGTAATGGGTATTTTTATGATTGAATATCGCTTACTTTAAACGTGAAGGAAAATGTTACTGAACTGCACTATGTACCTACTCGATAATGCTGTCTAAAAAGTTCGTGGCGTGGGCTCGATTCTTCCTTCTGAGTAGAGGTAAATATCCAAAATTGCAATGGCAAAAGGATTGACGATGATTATGAAGCATCTGAGGTTGGATGGATGCGAAGAACTGAAGATCGAGCCGAGTGGCGTGTCATTGGAGAGGCCTATGTCCAGCAGTGGACGGGAGTAGGATGATGAAGATCATGAAGCATCACTAATCTTGAAGACGGTTGAAAAATTCCGACTGACGGTTTTGTTAACAACGCGTCGTTAGGTAATATATAGACAGTATTTTGGGTAGTTTCAGAAACTCGTGCAATAATTTATTTTCTTCTATACTAATGTTATAAATCCGAATGTAAAAATTTTTGGCCAGCGCTACGCTTCCACAGCTGCACTCCAATCCAATGCGAGATATGTATTTGCAAAAATTGAATTTGGAATTTAAATTGAAATACGCGATTTCTTATAAATCATTTTAACTCTTCACAACGCTTTTCATTTCACGCAAACGACGTTCTCATGGAATGTGAAAGTTATCTAAGAATGAAGATTTGTAAAAAAATATTAGAGATAATATTTTTGTGTTATGAAATAAAAAAAAATATGATCTAGTGTCACTGAAGGCCCGGCGAAGCGAACGAGGTACCGCTAGATTATAAAATAAATACTTATACATACATATATGTTCGGAAGCGTTTAGTAATAATACTTAAATATACACATATGCCAAAAATCCACACACAAAACCCGCAGACAGAGAAGACGGAATAATTATATTAAATTAAGGTAATGTAAAAACCAAGGCTATAATAATTTATCATATTTAAATTAAAATGCTGGTGTAATGCAACTAAGGTTATCGTTTATTTAATTTTTTTTTGCTATCTTTACATTCGGAGGTTTTGGTGCTTACCTACTGTTTTTATTTGCTTTTCTGCTTTATTTGTTAATAGTACATTATCATCTTTAAGCTGTCTTAGTCCACTGCTGGACATAGGCTGAAGTAATTTTGCCCATAATCCCCACACCTAGCACGCGGGTTGAGGATCGCGAAGCTTCTTTCACCGTCCACACTGCTACCCGTCAGCGACCGAGACATTTACCCATGCCTTGGTAGGCTACGCTTTACCCATAGAGTTATTATATATAGAGTAAGGAAGGCATACGGCTGCCTGTAAGCGGCAACGTCCGACGGTTAGAAAGAGGGAAACGATCGCCGTACCCTATATCTATTTCTCTCTATCTCATTACTGACGCATGCGCAGCAAAAGAACAACTTGTCCCCTACTCTATATTTCTATAACTATACCTCAATCAACTAATCGCCAGAACCATATCTGTAGTGCAGGCCAGCTTTGTCTATGGTATAAGCTAAGTTGACTTGGGCTCTTAAGATGGAGTATCAAATCCCTCACATCCCTGTTAAAAGCACATTATTTTATTAAACATTACCCAAATTCCTGGTAAACACCCAGAAGTCCAAACAGCTGTATATCTGATGTTGCTAATTAGCAGTATCATACGTTGTCCATGGCAAGGTAGTTGCATACAGTGTTGGCGGTTTCAGTGGTCTGGTAGGCAGATATGTTAAGCAGATGGGTCCGATGGTTATCGAGATAACATTAATGAACGTTGCCGGATGGGCTTAAGGCTTAACGCAGTTTAACAACTTCCGGCAGACGCGTAAGGCTTAACTCGTATTTCAATGTTTTATTCCACGTACACCAAAATATTAAAATAGGATTCATTTGCGATTTACTTTTTAAAGTTTTCAGTTGTATTCATGTAATTTTCCATCTGTGTATAAAATTATCCGGCGTTTTATTGTTTCTATATTTTGTTTATTTATGTACAGTGAAACGTTAAAACAGTTGATATTACTTACTCTTTTGTTTGAACCCGTTTTTCGTCTTATTTATGGATCTCTTTAGGGAAATGTACAATTGATTTTTTTATAATATTCATATATAGGTATATCTACCCAGGTTTAGTTTATAGAACATCACAAAAAGGGACAATTACGATGACAATTTTTACATCACTGTATTAGTCTATAAGTAACGTACCATAACCTAACCTAACCTAAATGAACCTTTTTTTTTTCTCGAGGGGAAATCCATCATGGATACCCAGTCTCCCGGGGAAGCGACCAGGTGATGTCGGGCTCCTACCGACTAAAACCTTAACCTAACCTAACACAACCTAACCAAGCCGAATCTCACCAACGTAACGTAAGTCTACTGGCACCTGCTACTCTTATTAATGACCAGTCAGTGACCATTCAGTCTTACTGG
Source organism: Elbella merops (assembly GCA_018244855.1). Taxonomy (NCBI): domain Eukaryota; kingdom Metazoa; phylum Arthropoda; class Insecta; order Lepidoptera; family Hesperiidae; genus Elbella; species Elbella merops. Next base: position 1,111 of record DWMG01004656.1, on the reverse strand, counting down.
TGACACAATCCTACAGTTTATCATTTCTGTCAATAATTGCAAATTCCTTCACAATTTGTCGGTCTGCGATGAGTAGAGTACAAAATATCGAAAAATAACGCGTTAGTTACGAGTAGTAAATGGTTAGTAAGTACAGTACAGTTTATAGTCTTCCGACAGTTCACAATTCCGCGAGATGTATTACAAACTAACTGTGCTCATATCATATAGTTATTTTGTGAATATTGAAAATATTATAATTATATCGCGACGCTAAAATCCTTGCGGTATAGGCAGATAGCACTGAATGCCAATTACCTCTATTCTAACAGGCCTGATGTGCTTCTACATTCATCGATTTCTCCACGCATGCGTGCCGGTTTCGGAGACTTCTGACTACTCATCATCACCATCATCATCAGCTTATTCTCGTCCACTGCTGGACACAGGCCTCTCCAACGGCACGCCACTGAGCTCGATCTTCAACTCTTCGCACCCAACCGCTGCCAGCCACTTTGCGTATATCGTCACTCCACCTAGCTGGCGGCCACCCTGCACTGATTCCCCCTCAAGTAGTATTTGATTTATCTCGTCAAAATGTTATCAGAGTATGAACATACACGATACATTGGTACTAAAATAAATCACCCAGATATACTGAATGGACTTTAAGTATCAAGCTGATAAGATAACGATTAGGACGTATCAAAGTTCAAAGGTCGAAATTATCGATTTCAGGAACTGCTTCATTTTTTGCGAAAAACGTTGATAGTAGGATTAGTGACTTTGTGAAAGTAAGTTAATTAATCATGCTATCATATCGTTTGTCAAAAAGTATTTATACATTAATACGTGAAGAAAAAACTTTGTGCCTTTTTTTACGGACGTTGCGCGCACGAAGGAGTATGACATTTGGTAGACTTACAGTTTATATAGAGAAGGAGTGCAGAATGATAAAATGTATGTGTAATATGTATTACAAATATCATAAATTGTATTAAATAAACCATTTATTATTTACGTTCCCGTTGTCAATGTCAGACACGAGACTGATGTTGTCAACAAGTAGCACAGAGGAAAGATTTATATAAGCGTCGTCTTTGACATTAGAACCTAGACAACCCTCTAACTG
>DWMG01004655.1:0-10763 GCA_018244855.1 Elbella merops | reverse complement strand
AAAACGTTGGAGGGTACTACACTCCTCTGCCTACCCTTTCGGGGATGACAGCTATAAAATTATGTTTTGTATACATAAAAGAATACCAGTCACAAAATGAAATAAAAATTATTTCATCATCATCATCATTATCAGCCTACTCCAGTCCACTGCTGGATATAGGCCTCTCCAAGAGCACGCCACTGAAATTATTTTATAATAAACGGAACTTTTCAAATTTATTTTTGAATGCGCTTACAATACCGCAATATTATTCTATTTTCCATTGCGGTGGGACTCATGCCAAGAGACGGCGAATTAAAAAGAGCATTAAGGACTTCGAGACTTGGGAATAGAATTGTGATTCCTCAGGCGAATACAGACATCACCTAGCTCAAAACTGTACCAGTTTAAAGAGTTATGAGTTGTTAATTGAAGACTTATGAGCCTTCAACGTTTCGTACATTCTAATTTGTATTCATTCCTATGGGAATCGGAACAAAACACTATTTAACATACGAGTATACTTAAAGATGTAAGACATCTTACGCATTGACGTAGTGAGTAAAATATCGGCTGGTGCATAGGAAAGTTGTATTTATAATATATTTTGCAAATCGTTTTTTAATTTGTTTTATAGAATTTCGTTAAGAAAGTTGTCATGACAACCTTTGTGGATTATAATATTTAAAGCAAAAACCTTTTAAAAAGGTTCTCCTACCCACTTTAAAGGTTATTAAATAAAAACGATTATGAAAACTTTAAATTACAAAGCCACATAAAATTAACGGTGCCAATTAATTATTTTTGCTCTGAAAGCCAATTATAGAAGTAAACACAAGTTTAAAACGACAACGACATTAATTTAAACACGGGTGGAATATAAATGATGATTAATTTAAATACTTGAAAAGTTGTCTGGATCTTTATACCAGTTGGAGGTCAAAGTGATCTGATTAAATTGAAAGAAAATGCTTCCATATTGTAATTTCATTAGTAATAATAATTATGCTTATATAAACGCTTTATATAAGAAGCAATAGCTTAGTTATTCAGGCTTCTACTGAAAAGTTTGGATATCGACTGGCGATCCGGATACACGCCTGTAACTTTAACTAATTAGTTACGTTTTAAAAATAATATTACTTGCTATAATAGCAAAAGAAATCAACGTGTAAAAAATCCGCACGGCTTAGCTTTTATAACGTTTTGTAAAACGTGTGACGTCTGCCACCCTGCACTTGACCATCGTATAAAATCATATCCAGTAGACGAACGATTATAAAGGTTTGATGTATTTAGATTTATGATGCATAATTGTCACTAAAATTAATATCGCGTACCGACTTTATATGGTGCAATTAACATATATCTCAATTATTCTTATGAAAATTACTTTACTTTGCAATTTACTTATGCAATTACTGTCTATATGCAGATTCATCAAACCTAAATCTTCCGGGAAATGCATAATAAATGATTTTACTATCATCATCATCATCAGCATTTCTCTGTCCATTGCTCCACATAGCCATAATATTTAGTCGACCCATTATGATTCCACTGTTGGAATACGGGTCTCCACCCATATTGAGAGGGTTAAGGCCATAGTCTGCCACACTAGCCAAGTGCGGGTAGGCAGATTTCACACACCTTAGAAATTTTATTTTTTTTTATAAATTCTAAGGTATGCGCAGGTTTCCTCACGATGTTTCCCTTCACCGTTATCAACTGACATTTAAATCTAAAACGCACTTTTGTAGAGGTGCGCGCCATGGATTTGAACCCAGCAGCCTCGGAGTAAGGGGCTGAATTCTTAACCACTAGGCTATCACTGCATAATATTTACATTTCCACATTATTACTTAAACCACTTATTCTTATATTACTTCCACGTATTATTTAAATTTGCCACAATCCATTATATGGACCATAACAAAATATTTATGAATGACCAGACATATAAATAATGAAAATAATATTTAATTGAAAATTTCAACTGCTATTCATTATTAGAAGTTCAATAATTCAATATTCGTTCTTCAATATTAAATATTCCGTGCTCAATATTCGATATTTAATATTCACTTGTGTAATAGAATATTCAATTACTTGTATTTGCTCTTCGTTTCCTAAACATGACGTAAGAGTTTTGATTTTGTTGCACACTTTATAAAAGTCCGCGTTCTCTATTTGAAACAGTCCGTTAACCATTAATGTATCGCTGCCCGCGATTTTGGCAACATTTCAGTGCAATTATAATTTTAAAATACGAACGGAAGCCAAAAATTTGGGATTCCTAACATTTTCCCCGCTTTCTTTAGCTTGAATTTTTCTTGTTCTTGCCCCATAATTGCTTAACGCTCTTGAAGTGGTTTGTTACTAGTGGCTAGAGAGACTAACAGTTTATGCCATTGGTACAACTAATTATAAGTTGCTATATATTGTTATTAAGATGACTATTACATTGACGTTATTGAAGAAGACAGCGGGAAACTGCTGCATTCGGAAGGCACAGGACCGCAAGGAGTGGCGCCGATTAGAGGAGGCCTATTTTGAGCAGTGGACATCTAGAGGCTGGCGAATATGATAATGATGATTCACGTTATATTACATTAAAGGAAATAAAATTATTTATAGTCTATTAAGTTACTGGAAGACCTGAGTTGAATTAATTTCGATGAACTCTGCGGATCGAAATGCTAAGTGAGTTTTATATTAAGAATCTCATCCCATATAACATCTCATATTAAATCAGACAAATGTAATTACAATGATAACTTTTATTACACAATTATTTTTATACGACGATTAAAAAAATTTACACTCTTACGCGATGTCCGAGATTAAGAAAATTAACAACTGCGTGGTACACTGCAGTAGTACCAGTCTTAAACGTACACAGTAGAAGTAAAATAAAAATATTTTATACTTAAGCCGTCCTACAATTTTTACATGCAACTGAGATTATTTTAATGATCCCACTCAGTATTCTGCTCTATTAGTGCCGAGTTCAACTTATGCAAATATGTGTTGCTTAAAGTGTAAAGTTTCAAGCTTTTAGGAAATTTGTTAAGCAAAACTGGAGCTTACTCTCTCTTCAAGTAACTGAAGAATAACTGGAAAGCTTATATAGTTCGGACCAAGGATTTGTAGTTGAACTAATTTTGTAATGAGGTCCCTTTAATTATGGACTACGGAAATGATGTCCCTACAAAATTATCATAAAAATATTATATGATCATGCTGTTTAATTAAATTAATAATTAACTAACAAACTAGTGAGAGATTCGCTATCCTCTGGTATTCTCGATGCATTACTGCTGCTAAATCAGTATTAAGCACCAATTAGGTCCCATACAGTATCTTACAATAGGACCATATGCCTATTTGCAAGATTGAACTGAAAAGATCCCATATAAGATCCTATCTAATGACGACCATGGTTATCATTGGATAGGATCTGATATATGATTATCAGGTGTAGAGTAAACTGCAGACACATTACTGCTCTATATAAAAAGTCGTGTACTGTTGTATTCAATCTCTACATGATTATGAACAGCGAAACGTTACAATTAACGTACACAGTCTTATTCAAAAGCTCGATTACTGAACGAAGCTCCAAGTACTGCTCACACATTGTCGAAAACTTGTAATGTACTCACAAATACAAACAAAATTAACCTTAGCCTGGGGCTGTGCTTTCACTTCAAAGTTTACTCTTTAAAGGACGTGTTTCATTGCTGACGAAACAATCGTCACTTTGGTCGAGTTGAGAGAGAAAATATTCGCTAAAGAAAAGTCAAAGGTGTTTATAGAAATGAGAAAGTTAGACAATGTATATAAGACTGGCTGGTCAGTGCAATGGTTAGTGAACCTGACTATTGAGCCGGGAGTCGTAGATCGACTCTCACCCTAAATAATTTGTGTGACGAGCGCAAATATTTGATCAGTGTCCGGGTTCAAAAAGTTAAAGATATAAATAAATAACTATATGTTATTATATATCTAGTATATCAGCCTTGTGGTTACCATAACTCGAGCTCTCATGATACTTTGGGAATATTATTATTATGTGTATTGGTAAGCATCGATTAAGACGATATAAAAATATTAGTGAACTAAAATGTTTTATTGCCTTGTTGCTGTTCGTCTGTCGTTGCTTGCAGTCTTTCGGATTTGTCATTGTTAGATGATAAATGTCAAATGTTATTAAAGGCAATGGATATTTTACGAATTTGACGCCAGCGGGTTGCTCTCTGGATCTTATCTTACACAATATCTATCAAAGCTTTGTAGAGAGCCCCTATTAGAAATTTCAAATTACGAAAACCTAATAGTACTTATACCGTGGAATCGAATCCATCACCTCTCGACTAGCAATCGCGCTTGCAATCACCACACAGCCAACGAGGCAGTGTAATAACTCACTATATTTACACGATATAAGTATGTATCTGTGTTTGTAAATTCTATCGCTTACTCTCTATTAGTAAGACACATCGATAATTCTCAACACCGAGACATTCTTACGTCTAATCCTCCTTCAACTCAAATTTACTTAGGTTCTCATGAAGCGTTAATATTAAGGGTGCCTTCACACATACAGTTTCTTGGTACTTAGGGATCATGATTCGATTGCGGATGTTTCATATCAGTACGTGACTGCCGCTGAAGCAGTAGAGCTGATTTATAAGAATAATAATTAAAAGCAGTAACTCAAAACTTTAAACATTTTTAAGTAGCAGCAAAGCCTTTGTGACCGTTCATGATTATGTTTAAAAAATAAAAAAAATATATTTAAATGGCGACAATCATATTTAAATAGGCACGGCTAAGTGTCCTGGTCGCCGACGGGCAGCAGCGTCGGCGGTGCGAAAAGCTGTGCCTTGCGATCTCCAACCCGCATGCCCAGCGTGGAGATTACGGGCATAAACCCCCTGTGGGGGAGGCCTATGTCCAGCAGTGGACTAAGAAAGGCTGATGATAATGATGATGATGATGATAAATGGGCTAAGTTAAGTTTGGATTTATTTTTGGTAGATAAGAGACAACATCGTGTGATGTTATTGAAAAAAAAATAAACAGATAAAGACCATAGGTAAAGTGATAGAAATAAATCAGGATATTACATTTCCTATAATTTATGCTTAAACAAATAAATCATTTCAAACAAACAGCGGAATATGTTAAAAGGAATTTAAATGATTGTATTTGTTAGGATTCTAAAATAGAACGCGTAAGAATTCATAACTCTTTCCAGTTTGAATGGAAGAGCAAGACCAAAAGATAGGAGGCTGGGCGTTGAAATATAGCTGCCGGGGGTGTAAATAAATTAGTGGTTGACATCACAGGTGCTCTCAAATAGAGGGTGCGATGTAGAGTAGTGTTTGAAAATATTCACAGCGATTTGTTACATGATATGGTATAATGTATATATACATATATATCTGACTCTCCCATCAGCCGGTATTTAACGTATTAAACAAGAGTGGTGTCTTGGTGTCCTTCGTCAGTTGCACCCATCAACATCCGCTTTATATTTATGTAACATATTTTTTTGATTGAATGTAAGCAAAACCTAAATATTCACAAAACTTGAACTACATATTATATCTAGTCCATACAAACTAGTGCACGAGAGTTATATAGACTAGTGTTCTCATAGTTAACATCACCTGCATATTAATGGATTTTCGAATATTGTTTATCAATATTCATGAGTCTATGTGTACACAGCTCTATAATTGAGTACATGGAAGTTTTGTTAAGCTCCACGCGAACTATTGTTCAGCGGGCTTAACTATAAATTGTGATACCTCCAAACGCTCGCGGGTCCATAGTTTTGGTAAACAATGCAGATTTTAAAATGCATTTGTTAGTACAATCCTTCAGTGTATAAGGCAGTAGATATGATTTTAAAAAAATTCGATCTCACAGAAATTAAGATTGTTATTGAATTATGTGAACACTATTATATTTTACACTATTATATTTTACGCTATTATATTTTTCACTATTATATTTTACACTATTATATTTTACGCTATTATATTTTTCACTATTATATTTTACACTATTATATTTTACACTATTATATTTTGCACTATTATATACAATGAAATAGCCCAAAACACGACATACAAACTGAAGTCTTGTTATAAAATTACCTTTGCAATATTGATATAGCAGTGGTGAAATAGTTTAAAAGTTTAATTCTTTTAGTATTTACGACAGTCGTGATAAGATGTTATGTGTTATGTGTAGGCACGTGTTTCTATCCTTTTAACTAAACTGGAACGCCTCGTGACTTTGTATACTCGCGTATCACATCTTTTAATGGGCTCAAGCCACACCTTTAAACGTTTCTGTTTAGTGGTTTTGGCTGTTAAATATAGTAGTTGTGGGCGATAACACATGTATACATTTTTGCATCACACCTGTATTTTCCCGAGTGGGTAGGCAGAGCAGTGTAGTAGTCGGTGATAAGTCTATTGCATACATTAATTATATCAACATGAATTATAATATATATCAAATGGTTTGGGGTTTGGGGCTTAAAAGGTTTGGGGTTTCTTGGGGTCCGGCAGAAGCAGTAAGCTCATTTTTCTATTTCACAATGAGACATAATATAACTGGTGAAACGTGAAAGTGTGCCACTCTTCTCTGCCTACCTTCTCGGGGATTACAGGTGCGACGTTACGTTGTTACGAAATCAGTGAACAAAATTGTACGCTAACGATGAACATATTCACAATAAGCAAACATTTTTCCTTACAGAAAATAGTCTTGCTTTCAGACTCGAACTAGTCTCAGAGCAGCTGTTTCTAAGATAAGTGTGTTCACACGACCTGTATATGAATAGAAGTTCCAATAACATCCATAACATTTGCTTTCTAAACAGTATACATGGACCTGTAAGCGGCTTTGCAGGCAATGTGAGTTTTTCTTATTTTCATTACCCCATTTGGTACTATTAAAGAGAGCTCGGCAGTTCTTTTATGTAGCAGGTACTTATGACGGCATTGTGTGTAGTGTTTACAAATACATGTAGGTATGTGTAACATACATAAACGTAGGTGTGAACATAGGACTAAAATGAAATAGTTGCTAAGATTAGCATAATGTTACAATTGAGTCGGATTGACTGTCTCGTTGGTCGAGACTGCAAGCACGACTGTTGATAAAGATACTGGGTCCGACTCCGGGTTTCTCTAACTTTCAAATAAAAATTGTGTTTAATATCTAGAACATTTACCGGACTTGTCGCATATACGAACGAAAGTTTTTTATGTTCCGTCGATGAGCTAGGATCTTTGTTAAGACTACCGGCAGTCTTGAGCACACGCTTGACGGAAATACGTGTTAGTGAGCTGTGTCCAGTGAAAGTTTTAAACTGATCGAGGTCGCTGACAAAGTTTAACACCTTTAATCTACCGACATCCACTGACTGCGGCTGCTGACTTCACAACGCGGATACACTCCTGAATATTTGCAATTTGCTATTTAATCTTGTACGGCGCTGTTAACTACCTGATATAAATTTCTTGCAATCTTCAACACAGCTTCAGGGCTACGAAACTTTCGTTATAGCGTGTACCATACCATCATGGCTGTATTTACCGGAAGGGGTAGGCCGAGGAGTGTAACACTCCATTTCATTATACCTAGCATATAAATTTAATAAGTAAATGATAAGCACAATGAATCGATTCATTTTCTTTGCATTTCACGGCGACAGAATCTCTTTTTCGCTTAATTTAAGATTACCTACATACTGCTGTCTGTGGCGTAATATCTTTATATTTGAAAAATATATGGTAACCTCAAATCTTACACCTCCACTGATGTTTGTTGATGTCCTGAGAACTTTTCATCATATAGGAGGGATAACGTAAATATCATTATCCTTTCATTTGTTGATTTGAAAATATATTTACATATGTTTTGTATATAGTCGGTATTGTATATAGTTCCGACGCCATGACACTCGTCTTCTAAACAGGATTTATAGAAGTTTGTGCTCCTTTACGGCCAATTTCATGCTTTGCTAGTTTTGTCGGAGTGCGTTTGCGGGTTATTTGAGCGTCAAATAGCTTTTTGGGAATGTGTATACTTTGGACCTTACACGAGTGTTTGTAAAAGTTGGCATTAGGTAATAAATATTAGGCTTACATTCATTTCGATTTGCCTATAATGGGTAAAAACGACTTGAGATTTTATGCACATATATCGTAGTTTGGAAGAACGATTTTATAACAACTACCAAAATGTTCGTGTACTACTTGTATAGGTATATGATATTGAAATGATTGATACCTATGGGTATACGATATTGAAATTTATTGTTTTATCGGTGTGCAAATAATTGTAACGTACTGTTATATACTGGAAGGTTCTATATTTAAGATTAGAAGCAGATGTCAGGTGTAGAGACATTGTGAGAAAATCAGCTCGCTATATAATGTTCTCTAAGGGATATGGTATATACTAATACATGGGCCGCAGGCCTTATGCACAGGAACAGGATTTTAAAATGCTTTTAAAACGAATGTTTTGACAGTGACAAAGTTCTTTTAATTAATATATTTAATCATTTGACTGATGCAAGCTACATATGTATGTGTACAGGGGATATCACGCTTTGGCAAAGTAGCATAGGATGTCCCCCGTCTTACTGGAGTGATGATATACACAAGGTGGCGGGTACTCACTGCTTATATTCAGAAATTGATGAATACTGACCGTTGACGTTGATTATGATGTGATTCATGGGGTTTACCGACTTGCATAATTCTATGCGTAACCGAATATCGTAGTACAGTTGTAGCTAGTAAATATCACAGGAGAGTAGGATGTCCTAAATAAGGTTGAAGTTATTCGGTACATATCAATGCACATTCCATTAATAGATACGGATTGGGATACTGTTCGTGCTATGTACACGGTAGATGTAAACTAAACGTTGAATTCTATGTTCTATAGGGCCTAGTAACATACATATTTATTCTTTAATGGTCACCTAAACTACATGAACATTTTTATTATTGTATCTAAAAAAATCGTAAATCATACTGTGTTCTACTCTTCAATGGTAATCGTATCGGCTAATCAGCTTTTATTGCAGTTTAAATTCTGTAAGGCATGTGAAGTCTGTTAACCCTCATAGGTTCACTGTGGTGGACTAGCCTTGGCATTCCGCGAGGAAGCCAACATTCCAACAGTGCAATGACATAAAGAATCGATAAAAAATCATCATCATGTATAATATGGACAGCAATTTAATTTATTTAATGTCCATTGATGATCACCATAATCTCCGTATCAAGAAACAGTTAAAGTAGTTGAACATCTTACATTATCAACATCTCTAGAGTCTATTATAAACTATACTGAACGACTGATCAGTCTTCCTGGGCCGCCGTAGGGTATTTGGGGGCTCACGCCACAACTCGTTGCGACACCGCTCACGCAACAAATCCACGAGGCAGTACTACACAGTATGAGGCTATGACCATACCTACATAAAAACATATCTTAACGCCAAGTCCCTTATAGGATACGCACAAAGCACGGAGTGCCAAATGTTTATTTTATGGCATTATACCTTTTTAACATTAGTTACTATTAACTAACAAGATTGCTCTGTTGTAATTTGTTTTTCTATAATAAACCTTAGTTAGAATTAATGTGTTTTGCGATACTAAATAGCGGTAATTGATGTTAACATTTATTCGTAACATAACAAAGGTACATACATGAGTTAGATCCATTACTAATCCGATGTATTGGAATTCCTCGAAAAATCTTTCTCACGGTTGTTCATGTTCTAAGTACAATGTATTATAGGATTTCAGCGATAAATATTATTATTTGAGCCTTTTTAAGACAGTTACTGGAACTTTCTATGCCGGTATATAGATATATGTATCTCTTTTTCATCTTACTAACCATATGTTAAAATTGTTAAATATATTTTATGACGATAACTTTCTAATAAGTTCTGGAGCTGGAAGTATTGATTTTTGTCATAAAATGATTGTGACATAAATATTGTAGGAAGCGGATGATTTATTTAGATTCAAACGCCAAAAAGCTGTTTAAAATTGTAATTTATACTAACGCTTCACCTCGTTAAACTGTAGCGCGTCAGCTGTGTTTTCCCCTTAATGTTGATCCAGACTGTCCTAGCATATAAATACAATTTATAGTTACATATAATAATGTATTGTGGGAAGGAATATATTAAGATATTTTGTGTTCACTGCCTCGTTGGTCGAGTGGTTGCAAGCGTGACTTCTGATCGGGAGGTCGTGGGTTGAAATCCCGGGTCGGGTATTATTGCATTTTTCTAACGTAGAATTTCTAGTAGTGACTCGGAGTCTGGATCTGTGCCCGGTGTATGGCAATAGACTCACCACCTATTTCATGGGACTTAAACGTAACTGGGGAAACATGGGAGTGTTCTACACTCCTCTGCCTACCCCTTCGGGGATTACAGGCGTGATGCTACGCTGCTTTGTGTTATTGAGACAAATTAAGTTAGATATTGAAGCTAAAATAATGAGTAACTTCAATCAACTTTGCATATTTACATTCTTCTTCACTAACTGGGCGGGAACCCACTTTTGAGCGAAAATTCATTTTTTGTCCTTCTTTATCATGCATCGAACGCCTTTGGAGAGAATGGTAATTTACTGATTTTTATAAGAAATTTAAATCTAAGTGCCGTAGATGTTAAAAAGATAGAAGACGCTTTAATATAAGAAACCTCTAATCCT
>DWMG01004654.1:0-10764 GCA_018244855.1 Elbella merops | reverse complement strand
TATTTTCTAAGGTGTGTGAAGTCTGCCAACTCGCACTTGGCCAGCGCGGCAGACTATGGCTTTAACCCTCTCAATTTGAGAGGAGACCCGTATTCCAGCAGTGGAATTGTAATGGGTTGAAAAAAAAAAAAATTATATTTATATATGTGTGTGTGTGTGTGCGTGTGTGTATATATGTATATATATAAATATATAAATATGTTATTTGCATACGATTTCTCTTCATTTCCGCACCGTTGTCTTGTTGCTAATAATCAAACCTAACCTAAGACCTAATCGACAAATTTTATTTTAAGATTTCTGTATTTTACAGGTCTAAATAAACGCTAAGTGTGAATAACGAGCACAAACCGGCAAATTCAAAAAAAAAACGTCAAAACGATTACTGTTTCACAAAACTATTTTTAAATCAAATCTTACGAAACTATTTCATAACCACGTTCCATACATATTATTTCTTCTTGTCGCAAAGAGCTATAAAACGAGTTTTACAGTTAAATATGGCTTTATGGTTCCTATACTTTATGTAAATTAAATTAAAATAAATTAAAAGTAATAAAAGTAAAATAAATTAACAAAATTTAATAAAACAAACCTTGTGAACGAAAGACATTATTTAATGCACGTTTTTTCTAATTTTAAAAGATACTCGTAGATTTCGTAGCCGTCGTAGAAACTGGCTACGAGGGCTATGAATTTATTCGTCCAATGACGGAAAATAACAATTAAATTTAATTGAGGCATATAGAATTACAAAGTAAATAAACTTAGTCGAGCTAAATAAGCAATATTATTGAAAGTTTATTATTCAAAGTTCTTCAGGTCGGACAGTAGAATTGATTTGGTATTTGATACCTTTAAATAAATAATAGATTACCTCGTTGGTTGCCATCACGATTGCTGATCGAGAAGCCCCAGGTTCAATCCCCACTTCTGCTACTGTTAGGTGTTTTTAACGCGAAATTTCTAGCAGTAGCCCGACGTTGGATTTGTACCTGGGGTAAGGCAACAGCCTCGCGAAACGCAACTGGTAAAACCTGGGTGTAAATTATATTCCTCTATCTACCCGATCGGAGACATGCAGTGAACAAGTTAAATAAAGTAGATGTTAACATGTAGTCTATGTACTTACTTATTACTATGTATAAATGGCCAATATATCATTACGTAATATCACGCCTATAATCCCTTAAGGGGTAGGAATAAGAGTGTAGTACACTTCCACGTTTCACCAGTTACGTTTACGACTCATAGAATAGGTGGTGAGCCTATTGCCATACAGCGGGCACAGATCCATACTCCGAGTCACTACTAGTAATTCTAAATTAGAAAAATTCAGTAGTACTCGAGCCTGGATTTGAACCCAGGACCACTTGATTGGCAGTCGCGCTTACAACCACTCGACCAACAAAGCAGTCACTCTGTAACCATCATTACGTAACCAATAAAAACAATGAAATAACAAGAAGTCAGTAAATCATAATACGACACACTTATTGCAGATTATAAACATTTGTATGACGTAGTATGTATACGACGTAGTTAAGTTTATTTAAATCAGTTGCTGAAAACTACAGTAGTTTCAGTGTATTCCAGATCCAGATCTCCAGTTTCCATGCCTGATATGAATCTGATCCTTCTATAGTGGATTTTACAAGACTTCATATTGTCTATTTATTTTTCACCACAAGAGCTGCTGCTGTAATTTTGATGTGCATAAAGATGTGTAGTAGATTACAGAGGTTAAATTTTATTGAGTATATTAGACAATAAGTTTTTGGCCACTACGTTTTAATTGCTAACTAATTGGTATTAATTGGTAATCGTAACGTAGAGTCCCCTTTAGCTTGGTGGAGTGACGATATACCCCTTTGGCTAGCAGCGATCGGATGCGACGAGCTGAAGGTCGAGCTCAGTGATGTGCTATTGAAGAGGCCTATGTCCTGCAGTGGACGGGAGTAGGCTGATGATGATAATGTTATAATTTCGCCAGTCCGTATTGGAGCAGTGTGGTAAAGTAAGTTCAATGGATGTGCAACCATCCATTTTGTTTACATCTACGTGTACGGTACAGCGGTTATGATGTAATGAACCTGTGTTAATCATTTACTTTCATTTGATAGTGATTGTTCCGTGAAATACAATATACTATATTAGAATGAACAACAGTGTAATATATTACGTAAATGTAGACGCAAATTAGTTCCGGGTATCGCCTATAACCAATTAATATACATTTCACCGGTTACAGCCTAAAATAATTACTGAGCCGTTTGTATTAATATCTCGTTCGACTGTTCGACGAAGACTGTTCTAAGATGAGCAGGGGTGGTTTGGTCCCTGTCTGGGTGATAAAAAAGGTGACATTGTGTGTGTATGCATATTTCTTACCTGTCTGTTTATCATACCACAGGCTCTATCTGGCTCAAATACAGAGTCTTTGGCTATGTCGTAAGTATACGTCGTAACATTTACTCGTCTATTATACTTTCATTTATCCGCTCAGTAGTTCAATTGTTCATTCCTTCGTTCATTCATTCATATGATAAACACTATTAAACTTGCAATACGCTTCACAATAAACGCCTTTCATTTCACTCTCTTTCAATTTTAAGTATTTTCAGAAAATGAGCATAATGTAATGCGAATGAGCACAATGGAAATATTCAAAGAGCTGGCTGCCAAGCTACATTAAACGAAGAGGCATCAAGTTAAAGGAGATAAGACAAAACACTAGGATACCAATTGTGCTACAGATTGGCCACGTTAGCGTAACGTCTTTCCTCTATGTAGATAATAACGCCTTGCGCCAGACGACGACGTATTTTTATAGCATCCCAAGTGAGGCAATAATTTTGCTAGGACGACAACGTTCAATCAGGGACTATTATGACTGAGCTAAGTAGAATGCATTGTTTTCCCTAATGGATCGTAATGACCCTTCCATCCTCCTACGTAATCTATAGATGACACGTTATTGGTTAACACTACATGTATTTATGCCAGCTTAACTTATTCAGCCCAAGTTTCAGCTAATAGTGTATGAGGGGGAAAACTATATAGTCTGTGACGATATTTTTTGTTCCGAGCTATTTCTCGAACTTTTGACTGACTTTTACAGGAATTTCGACTTCTGTATTAAAAGGTGAATGAGTCATTTATGTGAGCAAAGAAATCCTTTTAATTAATTTTAATTATATAGTCATAATAACGTTTCGGACCATGGCACTGAATCTCGTCATTTTGATACAATACTTGTGGCCAACACTAGAGCGATAAAAGGGTCACCAATGAAGTTGACTAATCAATGATGATGATGAAGAGTCAGTCATGCTTTTGCATTAACCTTATAATTGTGCGCCGTTTAATCTCCCACTGCTAAGACTAGTTTTCTTATAAAGAAATTGATTCAATCGACTTTAAGATGATACCAAGTTCCTACATTAAGCTGACGAATTCAAATTCGACATTTTCATCTTCAAACTGTGCCGGTTTAATTTATCAATAGACCTTAAGAGTTACTAGAGCATTTATAAATGCTGCAGGATATCTCAAGAATAAATTAACTTTTGTTAAATTTTAATCTTATTGTTTTTCAAATGTTCACGTGTTTTAGAATTTGAAATAACACGTACTATGGTTAATTACTAATAATAAAATTTAACTACCGAATTTATATAATATGTATGTATATATTACTGAAATAAAGTCTTCGAAACCGGCGTGCATTTATGAAGAGATTGAAGAATATGAAAGAAGTACGGCCGGTCTGCAAAGATAGGGCATTTTTGGACATATTTGGCACTTCGTGCTCTCTGTCTACTGCGTGAGACTTGGCGTAAAAATATGTATATATGATTAAACGTAACACCGTGCCTGTAATCACATCACGAGTGCAGTATATATCATACACTGACCACAAATCCCAGCTCCGAGCTACGAGTACTGGAAGGAATTTTAAGAAAACCCGAACAGCACCCAACCTGATGATGGAATCTGGAAACTCTCGATCAACAGTGGCGGTTGCGACCACTTGACCAACGAAGCAATTAAAACATGATATAAAATATACGAGAGTTTGCCAATAGCTTCAATCCATAAGAGACCTTAAGATATAAAAAATTAACTTCTAAATCCAGCTACTGACGATGGGATCATATCCACATACATATATTTCGGCCGCATAGTGCAAGCGAGGGTATAATTTTATGACATATGAATTGTACGAAAACTAAAAGTAGATCCCGACGAGTTTTCTACTGAGTTCTCAAATGGCAACGGAATTCTTTATCCCAAGAAGAACAATGGCTATACGAGCTTCTAAACGAAATTGCTATTGCTCTGTTCTGCTACTCGTATGAACAATAGGTAGCGTGCATGCCCTTGGATCAGTTCTGTAATACGACAATTTTATTGCGAAAATGGCTGCTGATGCTTATCAGATTATTCTGACAGAGCAATGTCTCCAACGCTCGTCTATTTCCAAGGAAAATCTAGAATCGACTATCAGAATATTGACGTAAAAGTTTCACAGTAATTTTTACACTATTCGAAGCTATCGTTCGAATTATATAAAGCACAAGGTTGACCTTTTGTGTACCAAGAAAGCGAATGAAACGATAATAATAATTAAACGGAGTAATGGCGAGGTGTGAATAGAAAACCGCGGATTGCTGATATCGATCTTTACTACACAACTTTAGGGTTGGAGCTTCGAAAAAGAAACGCGATGGGGTGGGATCGGCAGTTGCAAAACTATATGCTATATAGTTCTGCTGGTTATTAGTAACGATCGAAAATTAAAATATTCTTGACTATATATATATTACATACAACTTTCTATTAGATCAAGATGTTAGTATAATCCTATTTGTAGTGAATTCTACATATACTCAAATTTTGCACACTGCATTTGATATACATATAAATGTTAAATTATGTAAATAACATCTCTGGTAACGCCAGAGGAGTAGGAAGTAAATAAATAAAATAATAAATAAAAAACTGCATTTAATATAACATTTTTCAAATCCATTATAATATTTTTCATGTACGTAATGTGTATTAAAATACGAATTATTATTCAACCTTTCACTCGATATTACATTATGTTGTATAGAATGTTTACTATAAAAATAGCGCAATGATTAAAATACCCTTTCGGGTGTCGCACCCAATACCTTACCCCTTTCTTGTATACGTACCATTCACGCGGATAATTTCAGACATGAAACTCTGTACGAAAACTCTACCTTTGAATCATATATTTCGAAAACCGCGGCGCTAATGTTTATTTAATTTCGTAAAAGTTGCTAACGCGTTGTCAGTATGTTTTCAACTTTAATTAGTTATACTAACGAGTGTAAATCAGGCTAATGATGGTATTCCTCCAGTCCTGTCATCAACTTTACACTAACTACTAACTTTATTAATAACTTAAACAAACCGGTCAAACAGTTCGAGGTCTATTGCAGATGGATATATGATGATACATGAGGCCTACGTCCAGCAGTGGACTGAAACAGACCGGTGATGATGATGATGATGATGATATGATGGCAGCAGAAAGTTAAGAAAACTATAATTCGATAACTAAATCGTTTCTTACTCTACCATAAAAAAAACATTTTTTGATCATCAATTAATTATAAAACCAATTATTTTTATAATCACTAGTGCTAAATTAAAGATCGTAAATTAACAGGTTATTTTCGGTTTATTCGCCTACAGCTCAAGTCAGCAGAAATACATACATATGAGGGCTTTATAAAATAAATTTTCCAGCCAGAACAAAGCTGCTATTTGAGTTTGTGAAAACGCTACAAACTTAAATATACTTCTACAAAACTTCATTCAGAACAAAGAGATCAAATGATTTTCTCCTCTAATTTCACTGCAGTACATTTTATGTACAGATTTGTTGCGCCAAGCGAAAAAAAAAAATACAGCAGTTCTTAATTGGAGACTGCAAATGTTTCATTATAATAAATGTGTTATGTATACGTAGTGTTGGACGCCCTCTAGTTGGTGTGATGATACATGCAAAGTGGCTGGCAGTGGTTGCATGCGAAGAGCTGAAAACGAGCTCAGTGGCGTGCCATTGGAGAGGCCCATGTCCAGGTGTGGACGATGGTTTATGATGACGACGATGCTGATATTATATAAGTATCCGTGGACAAATGTATCTGTACAAACTATAGTACCATATATCCAAGAGTTATGTTTACAATCCTTAGTAACATTCATGTTAAAGGAGCAAGAGCTCCTAAACCGATCAGATTTGTGAAGTATTCTAATTTGAAATTAGAACTTTTTCATAAATGTTGACATTTGACAGCGTATAAACAACAAAACAGTTCTACAGACGACTTCTATATACACATGTATGTATCTACATGTATGTTTACATACATAGGTACACATCTTGCTTGGACTAAGGTCGTAGCTCGTAGTAAGGAGTAGTCGTACTAGTATGTTAAGTACTTAACTTACGTTTATTAAAACTTGTAAAAACATAAACATTCCCATATTTTACCATTTGACCGAGATAAATTTGCCACTCTAACTGTCGTAAAATTGTATGCCCTTAATTAGTTGCTAAGTAGAATAAGTGGACGTTTAAGCACATTTATTTATTCGTTACAACATTTTAACGCTATTTATCCGAGAAACTTGATTTAATTTTAGAGTTTTACAGTAAATGTATATCTATTTTTCAACAGCGATGTCATCGTAACAGCTGCAATCAATGTGGCAATTATAGTGACATGATATTTTATTTAATTCAAACGACTACTGGCCGACCTACTGCCATTCTAAGTAAAAATCGTACACTAAACAGATTCTGATGGATTCAGTCATGTAACAACATACTCTATCTATGAATTTTATAGAAAAGTTAGCTACAGTTACTCTAGTATAAAATATATTTTATTATCAAACAAAAATCAACTACTGTTATTCAAAGAAAATAGCGGAAGCGCCAGTTAGTTAATAAACACCTGCCATTTAAACAGAATGAAGTATGAGTGGCGTAGACATACGGCTGCTTGTAAGGGGCAACGTACGACGGTTTAGAAAAAAAGAAACGATAGCGTTAACTATCTCTATCTCACTACTGACGCAACTCACGCTAGCGCTACCTGTGCGTGCGCGACTAGAAAGAGACAGTTAAGCTTATTTGTTTGTTCTTTTTCTCGATGGACACATTTTAGGCTGGCTCCCCAAATCTACGCATAATATGTCTATGGCAGTCGCACCAGTCGTTATGTCAATTGAAATGACTAGTTTTACGCATGCCAGTACGACTTTTGTAGGGTCTCTGTTATGTATGACATTACAATAAATTATATTTTCTTTGCGTATTTGTGTCTATATTGTGAAATTGCTTGCTATCACTTGCAATATTGGTAAAAGAAACTTACAATTTGTTACTACATAATGTTCACTGATAAATGCTCGTCGTACAAGACCAAGCGCTTTCTCATTCTGAATGAAAAAGTGTCCAACACTATAATCATACTAATATTATAAAATGCCAATGTAAGTTTGTTTATGACGCTTTCACGCTAAAACGACTAAACCGATCATCATGAAATTTTGTACACATGTTCTTGGAGGTATTAGAAGTAACATAGGATACTTTTTAGTAAAGGATTTTTTTTTATGTAAGATAAAAAAATTGTTAGTCAAAAAAATCTCAAAATCTAGCTTTTTTAACGTCATCTAGCATTCCAGTAATGAAGTTCCAACCCTTAGTACCGTAATACCATCGCACTGTACTACTCACAGTCACGACAATATCCAAACCAATCCAATCGACTATAGTTTCAGCTGTTTGGAATTTTTCTATATTTATAGTTATTTTCTTCTGTCATTTTTATTATAATTTTTGAGGTTAGCTGTCATTTCTTTGGTTAGATGCCACTTAAATATTGCCACTTTATTATCTTTACATCATTAAAATTGGTCAATTCGTTGAACAGATATCATTTAATTATGAACATTTAATTTCGAAGTTATCATCATGAGTATAAAATGCTATACACGAACTGTGTCCACGAACTTTATGTGGCAGACCAACGCGAGCGAATCTGCGGGCAAACGCTAGTATTAAATATTTTGATGTTTCTTATAAACATACTAGTGTCATTACGATGACTTTGTTTTTGTACCGGCTGCATGAGAAAATTCCCACTCCTAGGGTTTTACAAAAGGGTTTTAAATATAATCTATTGAAATTGGCAATCAAAAGTAGCAATTCGTTTCATAATCTGCCCGCAACTGACACTTTAATATCATAATCATCATCATCATCATCAGCCTATCTCAGTCCACTGCTGGACATAGGCCTCCCCCAATGAGCGCCATCCTTATACATATTTCTTGTAATACATTAAATTGTGGTTTTTTTACAAAATCTGACATTGTCGACATTGCCGCTTTTGTTATTAGATGACTCGATTAATAGTTAAGAACTTGTAGACTTTGTATCTTCGTACTGTCCGAGTTATGTTCGATTCTGTGTACGGGCTCGATGTTGGGGCTATATAGATAGATGAATCAAAACTATAGAACAAACTCTGGAACGTTGGTTTCGAACGGATATAGATAGCTGAAATGAGACAATTGCGTCTGGAAACAAAAGCAACGACCATTAAACAGAACATTAAAGATGTAGAAGAATAAGGAAACACAACATTTACTACCTACTGCTTCTCCTAAAAGTTTACATGAACAAAGAGAGGATGCAGAGATAGAACAGATTGTGGTTTGAACAGAGTGACGTTTTCTTATTGCCCCACCTACATAAATATTAATCGGCCACCGCGGCAGCCTTAATCGATTAGACTCTATATTAGATCACAATAATGCATTTGATCTTAAATTTACTTCATATAACATTTTTATATATTTCCATTAGCCATAGAAGATTGTGAAACAATTATCCATCAGTTCCTCTACATGTGTAATTATACTAGACTTTGTCCAGTATTGTTTCTATGAACAAAACTTCTCAATAGGAGCTTTATGTATATGCTCAATAATCAGGACCCAAAAGAATATCTGTCTGTTTACCATTTTGAGTAAAATAATAGTGGCCGGAAACATCGGTACAGATGTAGATTTTACATGTACGATTAATTGGACCGTTTGAAAATGCATATTAAACTTTGTATTCACTGTCATTTCGTAGTTATCGGTCTACTAGCTTTTATAAATAAGTTCACAGCGATGGGTACATATTTTTTTAAACTAATTTACCTTAAATTGCACATACATTGAAGGTCATCCTACTATTCGCAATAAGAACAGAAACGATGGGATAGGGTCAAGGGCAAACCGAAGCGATGGTACATGAAATGCGCGGGAAGATGGACATTTATAATCGATGGATCGTAATTTTTATTGGGCATACCAGAAAATACTTTAAGACCCAGAAGATGTCAATGTTCTTTTCGTCGCCATCTTAGGGCGCCAAGGTGGCGGTCGGACCCCGGGCACAGATTGGCTAGGATGGCCCCTGGACGCGACGACAACGTTCGATCAATAGCGCCAACTGCAACTGGTAATCACGCAACAATCTACCAATACGCACAGGTGATCCCTTTTTTTCCAACGAGATGCCCTTACCTCTGTTTGCAAATGTTATGGATATTAGAATGGATACGTGGGTGTATGGGTATTAGCATTCGTCGGGAACGTCGGTTTATGGATAGATCTGTTTACATAAGTCAAAATATGGAACCTTGTTCTGAGTTTTAGATGTGATGACTAGTCAAATAAGGCGAAGTTGCCTGACGAGGTTTCGAAGCTCACCTCGACTGTACGTCGGCCAGCACGCTCTGCTCATGGACGGTGAGACCCTTGTCCAAGACGTCCAGAGTATCCACGAGCTGCTCCACGTTGTTAAAGCCGCAAACGTTGATATCGATGTCCGGCTGGTTGAGCGTGAACCAGGTCGCTATGCGAGCGAGCTCCACGTTCTTCGTCTGAAAGTTTCGTTTTTATCTTTTTAATTCAAAGTCATATCAGTAACCATTAATTGTTTCGTTTACATTTCTATAGAACTAGTTTACCGGTGGACGTAAGAATGTACAACACACGTGCCGATATAATAATTCTTACAAAATGCATATACAACAAACATTTAAAAGAGGAACCGAAACAATATGCAACGTAAAGGTTGCGCCTTGAAAGCCAGGATCGCGTCGCTATACCGTTACAATGTCCGTACCTTGCAGTATGCAGATGCCCGTTTGCAGATGGCCTTGATGTCATCGCTCGCCGGGTGCCAGGGTTGCGGGCCCTTATTGGACAATAATCCCATGCCCGTAGCAGCAGCGTTGATCACGCCGACGCCCTTGCCCTGGAAAACCACATCGGAATCTTAAGTAATTTGTTGAATATGAATAAAGCCGAATGTTACTTCAGAAAGAAGAAATTTTGTCAATTTTTATTTATGAGGCTGCGTTAATTTTTGCACGCCTGTGACCAGTATGTCACGTGGGAAAGTGAGGTGTTGGCTAGGATGTGCCTAATACGTAGAAAATGTATATTCAATCGTGTCTTGAATATTTTCAATGCTTTGGACAGATGAACTAAACATAGTCGTATAAATATACAGCACTGTAGACTTACAGGCATTGGTGTTTAATAAAATATTGATAGAAATGGTTGGAATATTTTAATGAGGCTCAAGCAGCTTGCTTAACACAAATTCTCTGGATTATGTATGATTATAATATGCGAGCTGAGTTTTAT
>DWMG01004653.1:0-10765 GCA_018244855.1 Elbella merops | reverse complement strand
TTCTAAAGAGGTGCGCGCCATGGATTTGAACCCAGGACCTTCGGAGTGAGAGGCTGAATTCTTAACCACTAGGCTATACTCATTACTAATTAAAAGCAAGAACACAAGTGTTTAAAGAAGTGTCATTTTTAGTAATCATATAGCTGATTAAAAAATGTTATTATTATTATTTTAATGGATATAGTATTAAACCTATGCTAGGTCTCTCCTAGAAAATAAATGTTTCATTGAGGCGCTGACGTGGCACAGTTTCCGGTCTGATTAGCAACTGTTAGATATGAATACAAACATTGAAGTACGTGCCGTTGTTCTACATATGTATACATCAATACAAGTTCCAGGATCACAACATTTTGTTAAGTAAGACACGTCTACATGCTCAAGTGTCTATATCCAAACGGGCTTCTAATGTGTAACTTACATACTCGACAAAGGTTCCGCTTTAAGATATCGTTCCTGTGTAAAGTTGTGTTATGAACTTCTGGTGTCTCTCTATTCTACGTCCAGAAATGGGCAGTCAAGAGGTATTGTTAAAAGTCGTCTATAAATGCTCTTGCGACATTCAATCGTGTGGTGATCGTAAGACTAAAGTTCTCTTCGCAGTAATTAGTAGGTACCTCTTTTACACTAGGGCGTTGAAATTAAGGTCTTCGTTGATTTTCATGTATCTATCTACGTATCACTTGGTGCTTTTTGTGTTCAGTGCAGCGTTCTTGATACTTGCATTGTGTGCTGTGCTACGTTTTTAACAAGTCATAGTTTTTTCTATATTTTTATGTAGTGTATAATTTTTTTATTCCGGAACTAACTGGTGTGTTGATGTCAATTTTATTTTCATATTAGATGTATAGTAAAAATGAAAGTAGAAAATCAATTTTACGCATAGAACAATGGAACGAAATGGAATGGATACATAGCGTAAGTATTTGTTGTATTCATATTAAAGTGTTCGTGTATTAATTATAAAGCCACATGTGGTTACTTGTTATTTTAAAAACTTGCAATTGTAGAACCTTAGAGAACGGAGAACCTGTAGAACCGTAGCACTTGTAATTGTAGAACCATGTAATATTTATCTAGCTGATGCTGTATTTTACTTTGGTCATTTAATAAAAATGAGAAATGAGGCGATCCGACAAATAAGCAAAACTATCCACATAGCCCAAAGGATTAGCAAGCTGAAATGATAGTGGGCTGGTCACATCTGTCGCAGAACCGATAGCCGCTGGAGCCGACGTGTTCTGGAGCGGAGCCCACGACTTAGCAAACATAGCGTAGAACGCCCACCAGATAGGTGGAGTGACGATATACTGTAAGTGGCCGACAGTGGTTGGATGCGAAGGGCTGAAGATCGAGCTCAGTGGCGTGCCATTGGAGAGGCCTATGTCCAGTAGTGGACGGGAGTAGGCGATGATGATGATAAATTTAATAAATAAATAAATGCAGAAATGAATAAGTAAAGTTAAACTTTATTTCGTCTGGCTATTCAGTGACTGGTCGATCCGTTGCGGAGTTACCATTTATAACGATATCCACTTCTTCACAATTAAAACTTTTTACGTAACGTACGTACGTTAGTAATAATACCGCATCGGAGGCCATGTGGAAGTATTCATTAATTTTCGAAGTAGTATATAATTTAATAACACCGAAGTTATTAAGTGCAGTCAGTAAAAACGTGAGATGTGAGTGGCCGCGACGTGGGAAGAGATTGCTTTTCACACAACGCTGCCTTTTGTGTGTATATTTTTGTGTATAACGCTTTTGTTTGTATTTGTGTATTTAATAGTTTTGTGTGTATTTGTGTAACACTTTTGTGTACATATTTATGTTATATTGCGTACGTATATATGTATAAAAACTTTTTCATGTACAATGAAGAAAAAAGACTTCCTCGTTTATCGAGTGGTTGCCTGCGCGGCTACCGATTAAGAGGTCCTGAGTTCGGTGCCTGGGTCGGGATCTATTGGATTATTCTATCTTGAAATTTCTAATAGTGTCATAGAATATGTACCCGTGTCCGGTATAGGCTCGCCACCTATTCCATTGTGATCTTTAAACGTACTTGATGAAACATGAGAGTATTCTAAACTCCTCTGTCTACCCTTCACACAATATGGGTGCGATGTAATGTTATCTTAACTAGTTAGTATAACATTTGATGGCATCGTCAAGTAAAAATACAGCGAGCTGCTGTCATGTTCTATGAAAACATAAATGTCAAGTTTAGTGTGCGAGGGCTCCAGTGGAATTAGTGAAGGGTCGAGTAGGATGTCCATGCAGCTTATTTTAATGGGATTCCATTTGTTTTATGTGAATCAGAGTTGATTTGCGAACTAATGACTATCTGAAGGCGAACGTTTAATTGATGAGCTGCAAGCGAAAAGCATGAAATGGGATACTAACGGGGAAATGTACTACACTCCTCTGCCTACCCTTCGAAGAGATATAGGTGTGATCTAGGTAAGTTATTAATATGTGTACTTTTCAAATTAAGCAATCAATTTGAAATACATAATTTTGGAACAGACAACAAATTCTATTAATTATTAAGTAAATCATAACAGGTGTTTACATTTTCTGTTTAATATCTATAACTAAACCTACAGTTGAGCCTTATAAGTAAGTATGTATATCATCCATCAATATATCTATCACGTAATTGATAAGAATAAATATCTATCTGAAAAGACAAAGATGCGCACACCAACCCGTTTCACCAGAATCGATATAATATACGAGTACAAATTGCCATAATACTGCTAATGCTAGAAACGTCAAATAAATTTCGAATTCAATCGTACATTTTAAGTAAATTCCCCAAAGTCGAATTAAATGTGGGGACACTAGCAACGGGTCACTAATAAATATACCGTCGCCGGACCCTCGATTTCATTTACAGTACACATTGTTCCATGAATGTCCGCTAAACTGACTAGGAAAATGGTTACCCTACATAACATTGTGCAGATGTACAGTTACATATATATAAAATGTAAGGGGCTATTATCTTGCAAATGTAAATGAATGTATCTTATGTATACACTAAGGCTATTATAGGTTAATTTATCCCTTTAAGTAGTTTAATACGAGTATCAACAGTATTGGGTTTAATATGTTATGGAAGTTTATGAGCGTTGGACTTCTGATCCTGAAAGAAGATTCGCCTCAATGGTGTAGCCATGATGATGATCATCGTGTTGATGATGATGATAGTATGCAATGTATCCCAGCAGTATCCTTTGTAATATCACTTAACCAATATAAGCCGATATAAAAGCATTTTGTCTAAACTGGAATACTCATCAGTATATATAACATATGTAAATATAAATCTATCTTAACATATATCAGTATAAATCTAACATAAACACGTATTATCAAGGAAGTGATGAATGCCGAAGAAGAGCGTCAGGTCTGAAAATAGGCATATTTGGTATTCAATGCTATTTGCCTACCCCGTAAGAAACCGGGCCTGATTGTGTGTTAAATAAATCTATACAAATGAATAAAATTGAAGTGTTTATTTTAATATTAAAATCCGCTTTTTACGACATGCACGGTACATATACCAAGATAACATTTTTCACAATTTTTGTCTGTCTTTTTGTTTGTTCCGGCTAATCTCTGAAACGGCTGGACCGATTTTGACAGGACTTTCACTGGCAGATAGCTGATGTTATGTTTTGATTTTTATTGTAGGGTTTTCTACGAAATAACTAAGTCCCATAGAATGTAATATTCATGTGTACGAAGTGATGGGCATGGCTAGTAAGTACTACATAAAGTGATAAGAAAAAAGTACAATAATTTTCATAACTGATCCCTTAAATTGGCAAATGTGAAATGGCGAACAGGAAGGGACGTAGTGTGCGCCGCGGCCGGTGAAACCGCGACTTTCATACTCGGTCTGAACCTCGCCTCGAGGCATTATCTCGATATCAGGCATATACGATACGATATACATATGTATAGAGTTAGTGCTGTTCATATGACTATTGTGTGTTAAATGTCGTAGGAAAATTTCTTTCAATGGAACACTGTGATTTGTGATCACTAGTATAAAATTCTTTGATCGGTGAACCGTTAGAAATGGCATTCCTCTCAAATGAGAACAGTTAAGGTCAAAGTGTGCTACCCTGGGCAAGTACAATTTGGTAGTTTTTGCAGAGCTCAGAGATTATTTCTTCATGCTGTTTATTGTTACTACTATAGTTATTTATTATTGGCGTAATATTTAACTATACAGTTAAGAAATTTAAAGACTAATATTATTATTATGAATAAATCAATGACAACCTTGTTAACTCCTTACGTATAAGTTATCAAATATTTTTTGGAGAAATCATTTTATATGACTACCGTAAGATTCGTAACGTAACGTACTGACTAATGATGATGATGATGATGATGATGATGGCGATGAACGTAACAATACTACTTAATAAATAGACTCAGAACGCAGATACGAGTAGTGTTGCGTTTATAAGCTAAGGCGACCTAAATATGAATTAATTATGGACGTGCCTTAATTGAGAACATTATCGTTAATAATGTATGACGTATCAGTAAAATATAAGTGAATTTCGATATTTGATTTAACATATGAGTGGAGTTAGTTAATTCCGACGTTAGTCGGTAATTGCTATATTAGTGAACAATTTGTGCCGCAGTACATGTTTCTCAATAACTAATTAATGATTCTTTATTATGAAGAATATTTATCAACTTCTTCAGTATTCCACTGTTTGAACACGGGTCTCCACTTAGAATGATAGAGTTAAAGCCCTAGTGTGCCATACTGGCCCATAGCCGCTTAGCAGATGATAGAAGATGGGTATATGAAAAATGATACAGATGAAAACTAGGCATAAATTCATCCGACGCTAAGTGTTTAAAATCATTTAAATATCTGTCTCACGATGGTTCCAGGCAGGGAGAGGTATATGTACCAGGCGAGAACCGTATTTGGTAATGTACGTAAAGTTCATATAAGATTCTGTACATGCGGGTTTCAGCATACTCAGAAGCGTCGAGCGGTTCCAAATATTGTTACGTGTCTCGGGCGAATAGTGCGTAGTGTAGGTATAGTGTGTACATAGCATTCACTTTATTATAATTCCATTTTTATTGTTCGAGGTTTCATATAACTATGTTCTCCCGAGAATATATTCACTTACATGATAAATTGTACTACTTGACATGTAACGTATGTTTATGCTTGAAATATTGCACAAAATATCTATATAACTAGGTATTTATCTAATTATGTGTTCAAGTTAGTAAGCCAATAATACTTTTGTCATTTGTATGTAATGTGGCGTACTTATGACAGAAAATAAAGTTTTCGATGTCGTCCAATTTTATTATCTAACAGCAACCCTATGTAGTTTAAATATATTTATTTCATTTATTAATTCTTTGAATATTTGTGTTCATTGCGATATATTTGTTGATTTTCTTATTATTGTATGTAAGTCTAATATTTTTAGTTGCATGAATAGTTTCCGAATGTTGATAAAATTATACATCTAGTAAGAACAAATATTTTTTTTTGTACATGCTGTTTATAGAACAACCGAATACCTACATACATATACAATACATGTAGTCTTTGTACAGGCAGTGATGGCCTCGTATTTTAAATACTGTTTATTTATAATAAAAACAATAGCGGTTATAAAATTGAGTCGTGTGAAACGCCAAAGTTATAATATTGCGGTTGCTTTTCATCATCATCATCATCAGCCTATCTCAGCCCACTGCTGGACATAGACCTCCCCAAAAGGGTTGCTTTTAGTTTCATCTTAACTGTATGAAATCTATTTGTAAGCTAAGATCTAAACATGTTGTAGGCAGTCCTTCCTATGTTCCTAAGAGTTTTTAGGAGCAGTATTTCGTCAATTGTGAGTTTTATATTTGTGACAAAATATAATATAGTAACAGATAAGGAACTTGTTTTCATTCAAAACCAAATTGTTTAGTTTTCACGTCGTTTGAGTACGTGAAATATTTTTCAGGGTAGGTAATAATACTGTTACAAGTATTTTCACAGGTGTAGCAACACTAGATCGTGAGGCAACAATATCGCGGATCACGTTTTCCTGCGGCACGTAAACAGGTACCTAATGTTAAGATTTTATTGGACAAGTGATCAATCTTGGCATTTCTGGGTGAATGCAGTGTAAGTAAAATGTATTGTTAGAATGTGAATTTTTAACCTTTTATTACTTTCATTGTTCTTGTCTTCACCAACCTTTGTTTTAGTTCTTCTGCTTCTGTTAAAGTACTAAGTGTAGATAACGTGAACTAAGTTATACTTCTACATCAAAGTATGAAGATGTCTATATGAAGCCACCGCTATGTGGAAAGCGTTAATATTTTGCTGTATAGTCTCTAAATCTATTAAATTCTTTATATACGAAATTCGATATTTTCCGTATAGGTTAATAAAGTGTAGTAGAATTGACTATTACTGTAGTATTTTCCCAGTTTTTCAGTTTCAAGTCAAACATTCTTAATTTAAAATTTCAATACGAATATTCCATGCTAGTTCATACTCAATGCAAAACGTAAGTAAAAGTACAGTCGCGTCCAGTCAACAGTCGCGTATAGCGGCCGAGTCGGTATTATTTGGCGTCTCGCGGCAATAAAACGAAATGTGAAGCTGACTGTACCAAGTACGATGTTCACATCTAAACGAATGTAATAATATACGGTTATAATTACTTGCAACTTTTAGGGTTCGGTATTGCCATTTAAAAACGTTTTATATTAAAATTGAATGTGTAAAAGACTACTGAGTTATCTTTCGTATGTCACTCTAAAATCAAGACACTGCAGTGGTGATATAAAAAAAAAACCTTACATTACGCATGTAGTCTCCGAAGGGGCAGCAGAGGAGTGTAGTATATTCCCACGTTTTTCTATTTATGTTTACGCCCCATAAAATAGGTGGAGAGCCTATTGCCATACACCGGGCCTGCACAAATTTAGACTCCGAAACACTACTAGAAAATCTAAATTAGAAAAATCCAATAGTCTCCTACCCGGGATTCCAACCCAGGACCTTTCGATCGGCAGTCACGCTTGCAATCACTCGACCGACGAGGTAGTGGTGATAATGTCGTCATTATGAGATAAGCCTCGTATCCATAGGTGGTACGATAAAAGGCTTGATAATGATGATTAACATTGTGATTATATTACATTTATAACCTATTTTAAGTATACATTGAGATAATTATGAATAATGCAAAAATGTTTTATTAATAATTTTAAACTGTTCAATTGAGGTTGTATATATGTGTTTATGAGATATCAACAAACCTATATGCTAACTTAGTAGGTACAATATGTGAAAACGTAAATACTACAATACGTTTCTTCATTGTAATAGGAAATTCTCCAATATGTTGTAACTACTTTTATATTATTGATTGGATTAACTCAAACAAAAAAAATATTAGGACTAATATTGCAAAATAAAGTTATGCTCCTTATCGTAATAAAATTTATGCGGAGTTTTTGTTCGGTATAAACTTAGGCCCGGAATAATAGCAACGTCGCAATTATTTCTTATATGACGATATTGTTGGTAAATTTTTTTTTCTCACTGTTGCAGGACCATTATAGTAACTGACCTCTCACTTTTTTATACTAACTGGAGTAATGTGTACTTCCAGTTCTATTCCATATACCATTCCATTATTTTTTTTCATACGAAACCCAAAATAAACTTCCGGATTTTCTGAAAGTTAATAAAAATATGAGAACTAAAAATATTAATACGAGAGTTTTACGTAACAATTTTTTAATTTAAACTTCAACCAATTTTCAACTCAACTACGAGTATGTAACTAGTAATAGTAATATAAGAAATATTCTGAGTTTACATATATTTGACTAGCACTGGTTAGTTATATTCAGCACTTGGTGCTTTCTGTTACCCCGTTTCGGATCTGAGGAGATGAGAATCTTAATAAAATATTAATATTCTAAGCTTAAGTGAAAGTCTAGATATGATTAATAAACGTATCGTGTTCCCGCGTCACACTACGTTCAAGTACACTCAAGTCGAGTCGACAGTGTGAAGCGGTCTCAAATAATGTTTGACGTCTCGTGGGGAATGAAGTGGAGCATAAAGAATGTTTCTGGACGGAATATTCTAGAAAAATAAAGACAGGCGGAGATGTGTATTTGGCGATGAATATGTTACGAATATTACGTTTTTTGCTTATATTGGACAATTCTATAAAGATTTGTTTTTTACCAAAGAATCTGCAATGAGTGTCGTCGCGTCCTGTCCCGGCTTGCTGCATCCAGCATCTGCGTGCAGCCTTTCGCAGGCTAGTTAATTAATTAAAATACGTTTAAACGAAATTATTTAAACTATATTAATTTTTAAACGATTCCATGACGTTCAAATCGCTTAGAAAGGACACTAAAACTTCACTAAAACAACAATGTGCAAATCATCTCAACACAACTTAATTCGGACATTAAAATTTTCATATAAATTCATATACATATGAATACTGCTTTTTATTGTCACATAAAAATATAATTTTTTTCATTATTGTAAAATCACTAACATCATACCACTACTAAGATGTTTAATATATGGACATCATCATCAGCCTACTCCCGTCTATTCCCGTCAGCCTACGGCTGTATATAGGCCTCTTCAATAGCACGCCACTGAGCTCGATCTTCAGCTCTTCGAATCCAACTCTTTGTAAGTATTTGTTATATTGGAATCTGCCTAATATTCCCCGACAAGGAACATAAGTATCGTTTTCAAGTCGAATGTCTCGTCACAGGAACCGTTAGGAATTTAGAACAATACTACTGTTAGCGAGAACAGCTTGACACTGGCAGACGACTTGCCGCCTTTTATTCGTCCTTGTGACAAAGTGACAGTATTAAAACAATGTACTGTTTGTATTAACTTTCTATTTACAACGGCCTTTATATGAACTATGAGTGTAAAGATTATTAAACAGTTTTACTATTATATGTTTCGAGAGTGTTTATATACGTGATTATAAATGTACCGGCTTAACTCACGTGCAGTTTTCGGGGTGGCCGGACTAGTTTCGGACCGGTCCTTCCTCATGAGCTCCCGGCGCTTGCAGTCTCCGCCGCGACCTCGCTGCTAGCGTTCAGATCCGAATCTACTCGGGCTATCCCGAAAAATGCACGTAAGTTAAGCCGGTACATTATTAATCATTATTAAGCAGATTATTGAGATATACCGAATGTATTATACGTGTACATAAAATGTACATACATATATACATAATATATCTATGTGTAATTGGTCTGAATTTATGTTTCAAATTAATAATTTTACCGTAATTATCGTACTTTAATAAGTTTATAGCATTATCTATTCTCATGTGTATTATATAATTATTGTTCCCCAAGTCTCATTCTCATGTGTTTTACAGTAATTATTGTTTTCTCTTTTTAATTTTGTGTTTAAAATAATTATTGTTAATTCAGTTTGATTCTCTAGTAGATTAAAATGTCAGGGGTTTCCAAGTGAGCGGAGTGGTCCGCTCGACTGCGCTGAGCTTGACATTGACCGTCACTAACAAGATTATGTTTTACAAGCGACCCGCCCCGGCCCGCACGGCCAATAATTACATCTCCGCTACACACAATTGAAAGGGCCGTTTGTTTGCTGTTATTTTGATTGAATACAAGTTATTTAATCAATGTTTAATTGCATTTTTAGTGTGCATTTCTGTGGCAAATGTTTAGTAAAAATAAATTTGGGACAAATGAAATCTTCTTATGAAATATTTTGTGTGTGACACATTGTATTATATTCATTATATCCGTACATATGTATATTATAATACAATAAGTGAGTAAATGTATGTACACTGACTCCCTTATCCCTCTATCTGGTGGTTTCCAGCGTGGCTGCTAAGCAAGACATCCTGGGTTCGAAATCCGGGTCGGGTAAAATATTACTGAGTTTTTCTAGCTTGAAATTCCCAGTCTACTACTGGACTAGTAGCTCGGACTCTGCATTAAGACCCAGTTATATGGCAATAGCACCTTTATTCCATGAAACGTAGAACTTGATTGTGACCTATCTGTTCAGGGAAATACAGGCATGATGTTATGTTATATGCAATAATATACATATGCATCTATATTACATGTTGAATAATTAATTAAATAATTAATGTAGAACGCCAACGATAATGTAGCTATCATGATATATCGATAATATTTTGTATGTCCATATTTCATGTTCATTGTCTATTTCATAATAGATTATTCACCGGATAGTGATAATTGTTGAAGCTTGGAATATCTATATTTATAAGATTAAACGGCAGACATAGCCTTGTGGTTTGAAATTCATCTCCTTATTTCCGTGGCCTAGGTTCAAATCCTGGCTCGCATTTCTATACAAAAATCTGCATATTAAGCTTTAAATATCACTCAATATAAAAATGAAAGAAAACATCGTGAGGAAACCGGCACACGTTAGAGTTAAAAAAATGTTATCTAGGGCGTGTGAGTTCTGCCAACCTACACTCGGCCAGCGTGGCGAACTGTGGCCATAACTCTTTCATTCCGAACGGAGTCCTATGGTCAACAGTGGGACAATATAGGGTTGAATGATGTCAATTACGATGACGAATAATTATAGTGTTGGTTCGGGCTTAAGAATAACTTTATTCTCATAAAGAATTGTACATTCATTTACAATGAGAACTTATTAAATAGTTTTACTAGTAAT
>DWMG01004652.1:0-10765 GCA_018244855.1 Elbella merops | reverse complement strand
CAAAGTCAAGGTGAAAGAAAAACTCCTTATTCTCATACCTAAATTTATATGGTGCTAAAATATTTTCTTCTAGCATTTCTGCATGTTGCTTTGTTTCAACTCTAATAACATTTTTCAAGTCACCGGGAGAGTGTGTTGTTAACGTACAGATAGTAACACAATCCTTAAAATGTAGCTTTATTAGTGGAAAACTCCAATCTCTCGGCTCGAATACAAGAGATTTGGAACAAAGTTTTAACCGGCCTTGCATAGCAGATCCAGTTTTCAGAGATTCCTGGCTATACATTTTACATGAGTAATCTTCGAAATACATTTCTCCAGGCTCCAATAACAGCATAGAAAATCTAAAAGTTATAATCTGTTCTCTTAGTATATTGTATTAATAACAATGCTGTCAATATTTAATAAAAATATATTGTATACTTTTACCTGGACTTATTCATCTTGAAGTTACTTTCACAGATCAAGAATTATAGATATATGATGTATTTTTAAAAGTAAATAACAGCTTCATATATGTTTTCTTTTTATTAATCAATATAACTATAATTCGTATTTCTTCTAAGCTTAGTTCGTGGCTTACAATGTACATACAAAATAAACAAAGAAGATAATATATTCAGCGTAATGAATTTGTAATGTGAAGTGTGAACTCTTATCTGACATTTGAAGTATTTGTCAATGTCATTTTATGTCAAAAACCTTCCAAAAGTAGGATCGCAGGTATATCTAGATTAATAAATATGTATTAATATATATGTATTAATATATACAAGTGGCCCAGTAGCGATCGAAATTCGATCGTAAATCATAAAAAAATCAGTTTGAGTGTTGTCTAGGTTCTAATGTCAAATACTACGCTTATATATATAGAAGTCTTTCCTCTGTCCAACTTTTTGAAAACAATTATTACAGACGTCATAGTGACGTCTCATGTCTGACATTGACAATGGGAACGTATCTATTAAATGGTTTATTATTTCAATTTAACGTATTTGTAATACATAGTACACATACATTAAATATTAAAGACAAACAATAATAATCTATTCTCAATTTGACCACAGACTTTAACCATAAACGAAACAGTTTACACATATGCGTGTGTGCATAAAATGCATGGTAGTGTGTGTAATGTTTTTTTTATTGATTTAATGTATTTTTTATGCATACTTTTCAATAAATATTAGCATTGTGCACTCCTTCTCTATATAAACTATAAGTGTGCCAAATTTCATACTCGTCCATGCGCGCAATTTTCGTAAAAAGGGGTACAAAGTTTTTGATTCACGTATTAATATATAGATTATTTTGACGTGATTCATAGAATACAGAAACATCTATAAAGTTGATAGATGTCTTAATGATTAATCTTTTTACCGTTTAAAAAGTATTTTCTAATAAAATAAATTGTTCATAAATTTAATGCGTTTCATTCATTTTTATGATTAAAAACAAGGAAATATAAATATAAAACAAGCAGCACGGGAATTGGCTAATTAGTATTATTTTCTTTTTTTAATGAAACAATAAAGTGAAAACAATAAAGTATAGAAGAAACCACTTTTTTTTGTTTGTGTGATACATCAACCGGCATTGGCCCGATCGTGGGCATACGCGCAACGGGAAGCAGGTGTTACCACGGGCCCTAAACAGGATTTGCGTTTTTAAAAGTACTACCAGGTGGCATTCTGTTACTGAAACAATGCAACAAAGCTTGATAGCAGAGCAAGAGATTTTGGTGTTACCTGAAAAAAAGAAAGGCGTTGGAGTTGCAATAAGGGGGAGAGGGATTGTACAAAAAATAGGATCTGGAGCCGAACCTGGGCCAAATTATATCGCAGGTTAATTTCTTAAAATAATGTTCGATTTTATTTTACTCAATCTCACCGAGGACTTTCTAGTACACAGTAAGTCAATAGGTAATAGTTCAATAGGTAATATAATAAATTTTATTTTACTGTTTACTGTCTTAAGTCTCGTATATTTTTGTAATTACGAACCAAACCGAAGTTCTTTAGGTCGCATGGAATCCTCGTTCTTGAAGTTCGCTCCGTGCACCAGCTGCACGGCGTGGTTATTGACGTACACGACTTGGCCTCGGGAATATTTATTTTAAAATTATCTATTTCGTTTCTATCCGCATTCGTCAAAAATGTGTCTTCACTGGTTCAACGAAGCTATAGGTTTTAGCGTCTTGGAAAGCTGCACAACTTGCAACTGCAAACCTTAGATTCATTCATAATGTTCTCTAAGGCGTGCGAATTGTGTCGAATTGGTGTAGACGGAGTTGTTTTTACCTAACCCTTTACGCTTTAACCCTTCTAATTGTGAGATGAGACCCGTATTTAACAGGGAGTGACAAAAGTGTTAATTTTAAGTGAAATATTTTATTGTATTGCGGTCTGGAGACTGTCAATGTATAGTATTGTTTCCGTAGCTGTTAAAACACCTACGTATAAACAGATGTGTACAAAACCTGCCTATGCCATACCTGTCCGACTCACTCCGAGGTCATCGCCATGGGACGCTAAGGTTGTATCCATAACGAGATGTACACGTAGGGCTATCAACATTTTCAATTAAATGACATTTTTTATTGTCAACATATTAATTATTTTTTAATGAAAATCGCAAGAAACCTTTGTGTTATTTTGTATTGTATGTAATTAGTCACGACTCTTAAACGAAAGATAGCATTTTGTTTATAATTATCTTTATTACCTCGTTGTGACTTAAATTAGCAATTGTTCTTTGTTGGCAACCCTATGCACTAGTATACAGGTACGACACCGGCTCGTGGCAAATAAGGTTCTTATAGGAATCTTGTGCTCTATACAGTATTTAGTTTTTGTTCTCTGGTTTCAACCTTATATAATTGCAATATTTATATACATTATGTATTTTTTAATAGAGGAATGGGGTGGAAAGGGTATATGATATTGAGATGAAATATTGGCTTATTATCAGCGAAGTACATACGAGTATATGATGATAATGAATGTTAGACAAAATGACTAACAAAAACAGACCGTCCCAACGGGTTTATAAATGACTTACAAGAATCAAACCGCTTTTATGTTAGGGTCGGAACCAACTGGGACGTGCTATCATATTTTAAGAATTATCACATAATTAAAAACATCGCTAATTTGAAAAGTTTTATAGCAAAATTAGCTTTTAAAAATATATGTTATTCTAATATCCTTGTTAATAGTATTTTATATGAATTTTAAAAGTTATTTTTAGTGTATAGTTGTTACCGATATTTTAATTCCTTCGCTTTAGTAACGTAGGGGTTATGAGGGGAAGAGAAACAGACTCGTATGTAATTCGATTGGTCTTTAATGTTAATAATATATGAGTATCTATAAGTAACTGGCCTAGTTCAGTGGTTAAAAACCGCGACTTTTGTGCTGCTGATACTGGGTTCGATTAATATTTAAAATGAATTATGTAATCCCATAACAAGTTTAACTTGACACACCCTATGATGTGCTTGTGGGTCCTGCGGTACAAACAAATTTTAAAGTTAGGCGACGTTCATCGCTATTGGCTTTTGGATAGCTAGCCGTAAAATTTAAAACGACCGTTTATATGCCTTAGAGGGCACAGTAAACAATCGGTTCTAGTCGATTGTGCTGTTCTTTATATATCAATCGTTAAAGCTTGAAGGCCTCAATATAGCCGCAAGGCCGCAATATATAAAATATTCATTAGGCAGATTCCTCCCTCATTTGTCTCTGTGGCAAACTAATGGAGTAGCGACCTGACTTTAGAGCCCAAGATTTTCACAACGATATTAAAATATAATAAAATTATTCCAGTCAATATTCTTGACACCTTTCCTTCATATATTCGAACGAATGAACGCAAGAATGAATGTTTGATTACTGTTAATTTGTTTTCGAACGTAAACCGCCAATTATATAGTGACATTAGTGACCAACCCATTAAATGTAAAATATTTATCTTCATATTACTAATTTATGATTGTATACTCATGTATTTAATTTCCATATTTAAATAGCCTGTTAAAACCGTTGAGGTTTAACCGTTAACCTTAGGAAATATATTAAACATTAAAATTTAAATCAAGTTGTTTTGCTAATTCTACAGTTATTTATATTTTACTCATATTAAGTGTTTGTCTTATACTTAAAGAAAATAGACACCATGGTCATAAATCTTATAATGAGAGGAGTTCCATTCCCAACTGCAGTATAATGATAAAAACTACGATAATGATGATGGAGAAAATTTAATTTTATTTATTTTCATCGGCAAAATAGAAAACAGACGCAATAGGAACTGAAATATGATCATCTGTCCGCCAACTGTCACAATTTTTTTGACACATACAGTTACAAAAAACGTAACTACCACATCTTAAGAGTACTTTCACTGGATGTAAACTGACCTCGGAGATAACAGCGGTCAGCGAACCCGTGCTGTTCCCACGTCACTCGTGAGAAGCTGGCTATCTGCGGATCTGTACCATTGTGGCGGGTGTCCTCGCCGTTCTTACACCGGGACTCGGATCGTCAATGAGGACAGTGATTCGCAGGATCTGTTAGTCATTCTTCTGCGTATTTTTATTATGGATATGCAAGGTTATTAATTGTGGAACAAACCGTGCTTTGTGTATGAAGCAATTATTATGTAAACATTTCGTTTCCTTAATGTACTGTTCCATGGTATCATTCAGTATGATAAGTGATTTGTAGAAGAAAGGCTTCGAATAGGTGGGAAAGCATACGGTGTATGCGGGGAAGTACCTATACATTTTCAACGTGGAGCAACTGTTACTAATAAAATACTAAATGCTACCGTGAAGCTACTGTAACTGTTAGTTTCTAGATCTGAAGGGTGTAATTGCGGGTTCACGAGTGTGCTTATTTATTTATTTAAGAACTACACCAACAAGATGTACACTATCTCAAGCACATAAACATATTGTATAAAATAGTTGAACGAGTGTCACCTCAATTACACCTCAAT
This sequence comes from Elbella merops, assembly GCA_018244855.1. Lineage (NCBI taxonomy): Eukaryota > Metazoa > Arthropoda > Insecta > Lepidoptera > Hesperiidae > Elbella > Elbella merops. Next base: position 5,764 of record DWMG01004652.1, on the reverse strand, counting down.
TACTTGAGAGACACATCTCGTCCTCGAGAAGTACAATGCGAGTCTTGAACGCGACAGATAATCAAACTAATTACATTGATATTAAGTATGCTATCAAAAAAATGTTACTAATTCCTGCAACCCTACTGCCAATCAATACTGTCTTTTTAAGAGTCCCTAAACTTCTGATACTAACAGTCCTACGGCTACAGTCTTATACCAGGCTAGTTGCAGATATGAGTGACAGCAGTTTAGACCGACCTGTTACTACAGTGATTAGTGGAGTTGGCTGTTTCGCCGGGAGGTTCGATTCCCACCCATAATAAATATTTATGTAATGAGCACAAGTATTTGTTCTGTGGCTGGGTGCAAAAATATCTATGTAAGTAAACATTTGTATGTACATATATCTGACTACCATAACACAAACTCTCTTGACAGTTTGGGATCAGGCGGAACTGTTTGGAGACATACCAAGATATTATTATTATTATTATTATTATTATAGACAGCAGCTACTGTGTGTCATGCAAAAACAAAGTGAGGCTTGAAGAATCCACCAGATCTCACTAATAAAGTCGGCCGAATTGCAACTCATAGAGGAAATGAACGCCATAACTTCGTGTAGACCGCCAAACGGAAACTCGAGCCGAAAAATCACTTTCTAAACGAAGCGACTTAGAGCGTAATAAATAACGTTAAAGAGTTAAAGATTTATGAAATGGATTCTGCTGTCTCGGCTTTATATACAATGTCTCATGTTTCGTTTTTAATGCGATATAATAGGCTTAAGCATTTTTTTCGTAATTAATGTTTTTTATATTAATTTCTTCATATAAGCCGTTGTAAGAATTCGTTTTTTTAATGTTTGGTATCGTTTCCTGTGTTTCTAGTTTTTCCCATCCATATTAGTCACAAAGCAGGAATCGAAGTCGGAACCCCCGAATCAACAGTCAGTTTTTCTAATTAAACGTAAATGTAAGTTAAACTTACACGAAGTTTTGCTTGTAAATGATAGAGGAATGAATGGTAAAGTATTATTATTATTAAATTGTCCACAATCAAAACCAATAGTTCTGTTGGAAGATCTATCAAAATATTAAAATGAAAATTAAACTTTTAACGAAATTATATGAAACTATTACATAAATACGGTAAATATGAGAGAAGAAAATAATTTAGAAACGTATGAGAAAATTAAACGTGAAAGTTAATGGTAACGGAATTTGAATAATTTCGCTATTTATTTGGACGTATCGTTAATAAATTCTTGTAAATGTTAGGAATGTTAGAAATGAATTATAGTTGATGTATTAATTCAGCGCTTTCTCACCGTTTATGATCCATTGAAAATTGTTTAAAAATAAGCCTGATAACGGTGACGCTGTTGGTACGTCTACTTTTGGAAATATATGAGTATTTAATACTTACGGTTTTCTTTGGAACATATGTAGATTTTGGATATGTATCCAAATTAATGTAAGTCACTCTAATAATCATTCATTCTCCTTGTTTGCTATTCTATGCACATAAAAACATACATTATTATAACTATTTCAGTTGGAAGTATTTTTATTATTATTATTATTATTATATCATCACGCCTCACTTACAGGGTACTCAGAGGGCACCAACTGCCACATATCTCTACCCTTACAGACTTCATACGCTCTGTCTATATTTATCACTTTCTCCATACTCGCACGCCGGTTCATTTGAAAGTATTAAATAATATATTGGGGCGATTATCGGTTATCTTTCATAATCCTTGCTCAGATACCCGTCGCGGATAAGCTGGAGCTATTTTTACAGGAGGAAGTAACAAATGACGCAAACATTATCGTTTATCTTCGAAGTTATCGATTATACTGCGATATATTATCGCGTGCACAGCAAACAAGCCCAAACAGGTGCGTTCCTTGTCAATTGGCCTAAATATTGGTCAAAATAGTTAAATAAATAAATAAAAAGCACACAGATAGCAGTACTCTATTTGTTTCAGTGTGGAGAGAGTACACGGCTGAGGTTTTGACGTTCTTATAGCAGTGTCTTATTAAATTTACGCGACATTTAGATCTTTATCTGCTTCGTTAGCCCAGCGATTGAAACCACGACTGTTCCGTCGACTGATCTTGCGTTCGATTCCCGGTTGCAGGTATTTCGTACTACGAAGTTTAAATTTACGCTCGATATTACATGGAACGTATAACATAAGGATAAGTGGGAATATTACATTCGTTTGCCCACCTCTTTGGGGAAAGAAGTGCGTGATAAAATGGTATATTTAACGATATATAGGCATGCATCTGATAGTAACTAAGGTGAACTACATGCTCTAATGCGCTCCTGATGTTAAAATCGATTGTTATATAATTGCACACGCTGTTCACGAGCAACGCATGTTGACACAGATGTACTCGCTAGCGTCAAGGTAATTGTACATTTGTAGTATTGTTACTATTACTGGTTGCTCCACATACTGGATAATTGCAGTGCACTGACAGGTATGCAGTCATAGTTCGCCCTTTTTATAGCTGTTATATCGGTCAGTAGTTTTCTCTAAACTCTTATACCGTTTTTCTATTTGATATCTTGAGAACATAGGTACAATAAATGAATCAAATCACAAGCAGGTTTTCTGGCACTTCGATAGAATAAATTGTACAATCGTCCATAGTCCAATAAATCATGTCTTCTGGGATGTTTTCCACGGAACCCAATATTTAGCAGGTATATAACTATCCATACATATCATCATGCCTGTAATGACCGAAAAGGAAGGCAGAGGAGTGTAGTACACTCGCGCATTTCAATAATTAAGTCGACATCTCTTTATGGAATAGGTGGTGAGCCTATTGACTTGTACCAGACACAAAGCCATTCTAGCCAAGCAGCAGACTTGGGGAAAGAAACCAGGACCTCTCGGTTGGTTGTCGCGCTTGCAACCACACGACCGACAAGGCAGTCGACTATCGATGCGTGAACAAAAACCGGCATAATGCCATCCTATCGTTATTTATCACACCAATGTCAATGATATTACGGTTTTGGCTTATCACGTAATTTGTGTATCAGATCAGATAAACACGCTGCCCCTTGCTCCTCACGCCGGCCTCGCCAATTTGTTAGTTTGTATGTATTGTTTTCGTAATACACGAATTATATGCAACTATATAGTATTCATGTACAACATAAGGTGAAAAGTAAAAGTACTACACTTTTCTCTCTACCCATCGGGGGAAGTACCAGTATGATTTAATGTCGTGTTTGTGTACTTCACAATTGTATCCTTTGTACGTTCCTACAATATATTTCTCACCTTGTATTGGAGAGTAAAATTAGTTTGATACTTATCTAAGTATCTACTCTACGCATGATTTTCAACCATTTTTTCACACTAAGGTTTAGAATAAGACTAATCATACTTACCATACTTGCTTATTTAAATTACTGCATTTTACTCTTAAAATGCAATCTGCTATGTTTACACCAATTGTACGTCATTTTTAAATGTTATATAAATTACAATAATTATATTTTTAGTAAAAGGTGGCAATATTCTGTACTAAATATCACCAACAAATTAAACATTTTTAATCTTTAGCGAACATTGATAAACCGGAAACTATATTACACAGAACTCAACAGCCTAAATGTGGTTAGAACGACCCATTCACGACACCAATTCATAAAAAGGGCATGACAATCTTGGCCGCGGCTCCAGTAATGGAGTCAATGTTAATAAGTGAACGGACAGGTGGTCGTATGGCGAAAGGCGTGCCGGTTCGATTCCCGCGGCGGGATCGACTTTCGCCATCTAATGCATCTGCATACAATGACTCCGAGAACTGTGAATGGAGTGTGGAAAAAAGGTTTATTTTCTCATTCACTTACGTACAGCCGTCGTGACAACATAATTAGTACTCCGTATATTTATTTATGGACAGAGGAAATAAGCTATTTAGAATCTCACAATTTAGACCACCTGGGAAAGATTTCACCAACACTTGAAAAACAATATCATTAAATTTTATATTTTGCATAGCACCTGAATATAAATATTCACAGTCAGAGATAACATAGCTCCACTTTTATTTATACTTCCTCTTTATTAAACCAAAGAGTTTGGATTACATTACGCCCTAATACGTTTCAGAAGCATCCCAACTCATCTGAACTCAGAATTACGCATCTAACGTTAGTTCTGGGTGGGTGAATGTGTCAGAAACTGTTTTCTACCGATGAACAGACAACAATACTACCTTTCATACCAGGATCAAAATGTAGCAAGAATAAATAGTCCTATTAACGGTAGAAATAAAAGAAACATTAATGTACCGTCTTAAAGGAAACTCCAGATTTTCTACCGTCGCTATTTTTTTGACATACTTAGGATATCTTTAAAAGTAATGCACATAGCGCTATCTGGAGCTTGAACATTTTGATATGATAAATAGAAACGTAGTACCGTTATCTGAGGCAATTAAATTAATAATGTTCGTTGTATCTAATCTCAGTCATCTGAAGAATGTTGGCAACGGAGCGGGCCCAGATTCTATTCAATTTCTATGACTATCTTATCTTTACGCGATATTAGCGTTTTGATGGGCACGTGTATATAAATAAATATTTTGTTCGATTCCAGATTTGTCGTTTCTGACTCTCATTTCCTTACTTTCGGCAAACAGTGTTTAGGAATCTTTGTATGGTCTGAAAATAATGTCTGCAGAAATCGATTTGCTTCAAGTGAACGCAGTTGAAAGCCAACTTTGCCGAGATTCTAGGTGATTAGGATAGTCTGATCCTCATTTGGTATCATGGAAATTACTGAATCGATTTTGATGTGGTTTTTGTAATTCGACGCCACGTTCCTTTATATTATATTATTTGCGATATTATGGTTTATCTGCCTCGTGTTAGCTTTTAAACGTTCGGTACACGTGACTGCGAACTGATAAAGTAATTTGTGATAAGGTAAGGTAACCGTTAAAAAGGCTGTGATTACTCTATTAAAACTTTTCTCAAGTGTAATTGATATGGATTTAATATTCGTGAAGACGATATTGAGGAGTTCAACTGAGGGCTTATTGAGTGATTTCATAGCAGGGAAGAGTTCGGGAGTAGAGGTTAGTAGGTTAGTAAAGTGATCTGCTATTGGAAGGCATTTGATAAGAAATTACTACATGTGATAATGATGTTGTAGATAACTTTATTATAGCACTGCGCAAAAAGAGACGGCCGAAATTTAAAGTTAGAAACACGTAGACAGGCTGAGAAGACATTTTAAATATGCTCAGTCTTATGTATTTGGCCCTATTCGCCTAATGGATCCGGTTCATTCATTCTTCATTGACGTAATTGTATGCCGATTAAATGATTGGATCTATGAATGATTGATGTGTGTATGGGCCCGGAAGACGTCAATTCGAATGAAGATACGGCTGAAATGAGTGTGTGAGAATCTATTTAAAGTAGGTCAGTAGGTAAATTAAATAATCAATGAGTAAGCAGTTTGCTGTGACATATTTCGTCAAGAGGTTCGTTGGGCTATCCAATGGTGACAAGTCTGTGACGAATCTTAAGGACACGTCTAGTATAGAGAGGTATTAGTATCTGCCTTACTGAACTCTGAACATATACTAATTGGACTCACATTAACACAATATAGTCATCAGTCAACAGCCTCATCCCTGCAGTCCTTTTACCAATTATTACTTCTTCTTAGCGTGTCGATGACAAACACATTCTGTGATAGGTCCCTAAATGGTTTTAGCCCAGAATTTTG
>DWMG01004651.1:0-10765 GCA_018244855.1 Elbella merops | reverse complement strand
AGGTGCGCGCCATGGGTTTGAACCCGGCACCCCCGGAGTGAGGGGCTGAATTCTTAACCACTAGGCTGTCACTGCTGACAGACTGACACTGCTGACATTTGGGTAATAAAAATAAATGACATTTGGTGAAGTAAAGTAGTAAAAGCGAAATAGTTCATAATTGTTTTGCTCTACAAAAAAATACCGCTTTGGATGTTCAGTTTTACTGAATATTCAACAATAAATCCATTACTTCTATTGCAAATTTTTTTTTTAACAACAATATCATCACGACTGGATTTCACCGAAGGGGTAGGACTGTAGCACAGGACTGTAGCACACACATATTTTACTAGAACTGTAATAGGAGGCAGGTTTATTGCTATACACCAGGTTCAAACTAGACCTTCAAACTATTGCTAGTAATTTTATGATTTTTTAAGTCCAATAATGCACGGATATGAACCCTGAACCTCTAGCTCAGCCGTCGCACTTGTAATCACTAGACCAATGAACTAATTATAAATATATGTATATATTAAACATAAAGTAGCTTAAGGCCATTTCAAGATGTATGCAGGGGTATTCACTTAAAGTGAGAAATAGTGACATCTTTTGGATTTTACCTTAACTAACATAGGAACGGCAGCAGATAATGAGAAAAAATAGAACTGTTAGAGGACGCTACTCGCCATTGACTGTAAATTTCTATGAGCAGTTTGGTATTTTGTTTTAGATCAAGGGATTCAAATAGTCCAAATGAAAGATACTGTTAAAAAAGAAGAAAATAGGGATTATTACTACGAAGCAGGCAGAAAATATTCTAATACGATTTTAATTGACAGTTTAATTTGAAGCTTTATTTAAATAATATGGTTAATTTCAAACGTTAAATGTTACTTGGGGACTTTTGTTGCAAGTATACTTACGAAATGAGGTTTTTTGTATGGGGGTAACCTGTTAGCGCCTCATACGGTTCAGTTTGAGCAGGTTGGTATCGTATTTGATATACTAGGAGAGCATGGCTGATAGGTAGTTCGGTAAAAGACAGAGGTGCTTAATCAACAAACCAATGAGTGTAAAAGAGAAAAACGTACATGGTGAGAGAGGGCGAGAAATGAAAAGGGGGTTAGCGCATGCGTAAATGTTAATCTTGAACTTTCTAGTAAACAGGTGGCTTAGTATCAGTACGAAACATGATTTAGAACTTAAAAAAGCTAAACATCGATCTTTGGGTATACAGAATGAGAGTAAGTACTTCAACCGGCTGCTTTATATGTAAGATTTCAACGTTAGTGTTTACGAATGCGCTATCTTGAGTGGGAATTGGACCCCACTTTCATTTCAATGACGTCATAATTTTTCCGCCCACTTAAGCTTGTACGCATGCGTTGATTCTCTCTCTTTCCAGCTTATTGCGAGTAGTATATTCTATGGAAATTGCCTTTATCTACCCCAATGATTCTTAACGTATATGCTACCCTGGTACCTCCAAAGTAGTTTCACAACATTTTCCGACTTTATGACGTCATAGTTTAACCTCAAAACTTGAATCGGTTTCTTCAGCTTACGGTTGCCCTAAAATATAACGGGATCAGGAAGTTCAAGTCAGGTTTTTCTGTTTTTTAATCTTACGGTGACGTCTCAATGTAATGTAATGTATTAAAATGTAAGTATTAAACGCAAAGCATGTAAATTGTAATTTTAAACAGACAGAGCAGGTTAAATAGTTCATCTTACTGTTTTATCGAGGACATTATCATGTTCCTGTTAAAAATATCCCCCTTTTTTAATAAATCACGTTTTCAGGTATGATATGATACTTGGTTGATACAATGATATTTAAACTACACTACAAAAATAATTGTAAGTACGTTAGAAAGTTATTGATTTCACGATGTTTCTTTTCTCTCCCAGTTACATAATAAATATGTGTGAGGATATCTCAAGTTTTGTCTTAGAAATTATTGATTTTAAATATTACAGTAGCTACTCTTATTACAAACCAACCGGCAACTATTTCGAGTTATTCAAAATGGCGGGTGAACGTGAAAGGCTTGTGTGTTAGTTTTTAATTTATTAATTAATTTGATTGACTAGCGAAAAGTGTGTCAAGAGTTGTGAGTATTAAAAATAAACTTTGTATAAAACACAATACGTTATTGATATGAAATAAAATAATTCACTTAAATCAAGTATTCACATAGCCTATTATGGCAGAATCCTTCTTAAATAACAGTAATAAATTAAAAACAGCAATAATCTCTTCATGACTCGACTCTTAAGTCTTTTGTTGTAAATTTTTCAATGAAATCCAAGTACCTAATTATTAATATGCTAATAATGATAATGTTGTCTGTTACTTATTAAATTGATTGAAGTAAATTATTTATTAAAGTGAGATATCAGATGTAACCTTCGACTACTGTAAAGCTCGTACGTTTTTTATTTAATCTTTATGCTCATTGCCATAAGGTCGAGTATTCTACGTTCTATGCGTTTTAACGAACAGATAGAAAGAAATATTACATTCGTTTAAACCGATTTAAATATGCAGCTTTGATATAAAAAAAATAGTTGTTTTAAACGCATTTTAAAGTACTTCAAGTGTAAATTTAGAAATACCACTTGTAGATAGGTTTGAGGGTTACCTGTTAGCTTCATCGACAGGTTCTCTCAACAGGTCGAATGTGAGCAGGTTGGCATCGTGTTTGAATTACTAGGAGAACATGCATGACGACTGGATCGCTTGAGAGAGGAGTTCTCTACAAAATGCTGGGCGTAAAAGAGAAAAGCATACAACAGTGGAAGGGGCTGTGAAGTAGGAAATTAGCGTATTCGTAAAGGTTGAAACTTTACGAGAATAACGAGTTCGCTATGAATTGTTAACAAGCATAAAAACCTGTATAATGAGAATAACTTATATTATTTTGGGAGATAATATTATATTTACGTAAAACAACACACAAATGGATAATTATGTTTGATATGAACTTAAAATTTTATTGTATACTGCTGGAAATATTTTTTTCAAGGTAATTCCGTAAAAATATTCAATACTAATCCACTGCACCGTGGACTTTCTGTTAAATTTCGAAACAGCGCCATATTTTGGATGTTCCCGTAACATGCAAGGGACAATAGTATGAAATGTGGGGCGGACAAGAACTTTCCAAATAACGAAATGGCGCCATCTAATGGTAGATGAGCAGGTTGGTTTTCTATTTGAATTACTAAGAGAACATACACTTGCGTAGCTAAATTGAAGTATTTAGGTTGGAAGTAAGGAGAGTTAAGGAGAACAGGGTATAATGTAAGGCGTTGCGAAAAGTATGGGAAGTTAGTAAATCTTCTAAAACATACATGTAGTCGTACCATGTGACTTGCTTTTGTTGCACAATGTTGTTGCTCGGATATTCGTAATACTAGAGACGTCCCCAAAGCGTTACCTGCTCTACACAAGTTTGTAAACGATTTATTTTAACAACCCGCACTGAAAAATACCGGTTAGATGTGCGTGGCATATACACATGTCCATGACAAGAATCAATACCAGACCATCGATACATAATTAAACTTTATCCTTGGGCGAGTGGTGCGATGTAAGGATGCAGTCGTTGGCAGTTCAGAAAAATACTGACACTAAAGACGATAGATCAGAGAGAAAACGGCATATATCGTATGTAATTTGGTACCGTGTTTCGAGTACTAGTCCGACATAAACGACAATTAGGGAGTTAAATGTAAGCATACTGAATGTAATAAGTATAAAAGATAAAAATTACAGATCTGTGTTAAAACTGTTCTTTAAAATTCTTCGTGCTTATGTCGACCTTAAAAGTGACTTATGGTACATGCCCTTTAAAGTTTTTTTTTTAATGGGGCCTTAAGGTTTGAATCTGAGGACTGAGCGCTCATTGACCTCATAAGAATCGTTTTCATTTTAATGACGTCACTACGACCCCGCCCACTTAAACTTGTACGCATGCGATAATTCACCCTCTCTTTCCAACTTGGCGATGTGTGTTCTATGAAAGTTTTCCTTATCTAGCTCGATAAATCTTTGCGCTTATGCTGCCCTGGTACATCCAATGTAGGTTCACAACGTTTTCCGGTGGTCTGGCGTCATCATAGTTTAATAAAACTTCAGCGAATTTATTTTTATGATCTAAGAAATTTTCATCCCCCGTACCATACCGTACCATTTTCTATTCACCTCGTACTTCTAAAATTTAACCCTGATAATTGATTTTAAAACACGTAAAAATAACCTGGCGTAACAAATCGTATTACGAAGGACTTAAAAAACTTAAGAGAGTCAATGATAAAAACAATTTTACACGTTGGACTTATAATTTTTTTTTTTGTTTTTATAATTAAGTTTTTCTGAAGATTAAAGTTGTAACGTTCTAAATTATAATGAGTAATTCGATGATAGTGTAAGCACTGTTTGCCCACTATAGACAATGAAGACGTCATTCGACGGCGCGAACACGAAACACGTTGGAAATATATTTGAAATACTAGGAGATCAAGTACGATAGCTGGCGAATATAGCGTGAAAGGAACAGTGCTTCAGTGTTCAGTGAACAATTCAGAGTAAAAGAGAAAAATACATACAACGTGAGGGAAGAAGATAAAAAGTCTAGCGCATGCGTAACTACTGATTTTGTCTTTGTATGGGATACGTTGTACGAATACTTCAATAATGAGAACTTAAATTTTTGAATAGGATTTATAAAACCGCTGACCATAATATATAAAAAATATATTTAGTATGATGTGCAGTACCCGTTGCTTTAAAATATTTTTAACCAACCAAAATACCTTTAATTTCAATGTCTTGGTGGACGCTAAATTGACGTAAACTTTTTAAAAGTCATGACGTCATGAACTATATTTTTAATTTTTGAACTTCTCTAACTTAATGCTTTCGATGACGTTAATGCAATAGAAATGCGTTACGGCCCGTTGCTGCGCATTCAATATGCTATATTTATTAATTATGCTATATTTATTAATTAATCAATATGCTATATTTATTAATTAATCATGTAAGTTTTGCATACCTATACTCATAAGTAATGTCTATTTTTTTATACAAAATTTTATCCACACTTATTTTTAAGAAATAACTGATGATGAATATTTCAGTAGGTATTTATATTTATTAAAGTTGAATAAAAATTTTAGAAAAAAACCTGCAACCATTTTCGGATGTTAATAATGGTGGGAAAACATAAAATTGATTGAGTCAGTCTTTAGTTATTAAATAATTGAGGAGTGAAAAGTGTTGTAAAAAAAGTATTTTAAAAAACCTCAATATAAGACATAATAGATTAATCTGTAATAAAATAATGCAAGAGTTTTTTTACGTTTTCCTCATTAAATAATCGAAAACAAATCAACAATCTGATATTGAAACCATCGGAAAAAAAAACATTAAGTTTTTTTTCTATTCATTCCTAGTAATTAGCCTAACTACGAATGTAGCAGATCAAAATATGTTAAAAATGCCATAGCAGGTAAATCAATCACGCGTAAAGGTTACACGCACAATTTTTTTTGTATATCATATAAATAATAATTATTAATTATCATATTAATAATTCATTGTTCAATTCGTAGGCATGGTCCAGTACTGTATCACAATACTAATGGCGTTCTACATGAACTGTGGAGCCATCCACTACTCTTCATTTGGATCATTTAACTTGTTGCTTCAATAAGATAATAATTTTCAAATATAACATTTTTATTAGCGAGAGAGACTTCAAGGGTAAAATAGACAATAAAACTACTAAGTACGGCTTACCTGTTTTATTTTTTATGGTTCACGCAGGGGACGCCACGCAACGGGTCGGACTTGAGCAGGTGGTGTTGTGTTACGAATACTAGGAGAGCATGAATGATAAATAACTAGCTCGCTGTTGAAGGCGTGCTGAATCTTCAAATTAATCAAAGTACAGAGAAAAGCTTATTATTATAACATGTGGAGCTTTAAAATATTTACTCTTGTTCTTGAAAGTGTGACATTGTTCCATTCTAGAGCAGACACTGTTGTCAAACAAATAAATCAATAAATTTTAAAAGGTCATTAGTGATATTTTAAAATTTACTCCTCTACTGTTTTATAATTTTAAAAAAATCTTCTATATTATCCTTGTTTCTATAGAAGAGTTTTTCCATCCTTTATATGGGAATTAAGTATTGATAGAAGAGATTAATTATACTTTGTTCATTTGACTTACAATTTAATTTATTGTTTTAAAATATGTACAGTTGATCTTGAATAAAATTTTCACTGTAATTTCCAGTTGTAAGCTAAAAAATAAACCAGAGTCAGCACAAGTGTTACAAGTAAGTGGCGCCGCTACGCAACAGGTTATAAATCTGATCAGGTTGACTTCGTGTTTGAAATACTAGGCGAACATGTACGATAACTAGATGGTATAAAATAATTGGAGTAAAACTGAAAATAATAAATAATAACTTACACCAAAAGCATAATTTCCGATAAGAAAACTGGCGCATACGTGGATGTAAATTCCATATGTGGATATGATTTCATAAAAATATCATGTGACGAACTAATTTTTAATGTTTAACAGGACATTCCTTAGATTTAAAAATTAAATTTTATAATAATTATACCACTAAAAAATATACTTCAAGGTATTCATTAAATATTTGAGCACTCGGATTAAAAAGCGGTGCGTATTTTGTATTTTGAACAGCGACATCTTTTGGAATGTTTATGTAACTCACGGGAAACGAGACAAAATAGAAGTTTTAAGGGGCATGCCACCACTCGCCTGCGGAATATTATGAGCAGGTTGCTTTTGTGCTTGGAATACCAGGAGAGCATACTCGACTAAATATACGATGTGAGCAATATCATGTGACGAGGTAATTTATAATGTTTATAACAGGACATTCGTTACATTTAAAAATTAAAGTTTATAATAATTATACCATTTAAAAAATGTACTTCAAGATATTCATTAAATATTTGGGTACTCGTACTGAAAATAGGTGTGCTGGGTTTGTATTTTTAATAGCGACATCTTTTGTAATGTTTAACTCACAACGGGAAACGAGACAAAATAGAGTCATGGCATGGCACCACTCGCTTGCGGGAATATTATGAGCAGGTTGGTTTTGTGTTTCGAATACCAGGAGAGCATACTCGAATAAAGGTAGATATCGTCAAAGCAATGAGAGTAAAAGAGAAAAATATAGAGCAAAAGGCGTTGCGAATAGGATGGAACGTTTGCGCATGCGTCAAAACTGATTTCGAACTTTTTAGAAACACAAATACCACGTGGTTATCAAACAACGCCTAAAACAATTTTTTATAAAACAAAAACTTTGTGAAATTTTAATTTTTGTTTCAGTCAGACAAAACATACTTTTAGATGTTCAAAAACAAATTTGTTTAATATATGTAATTATCAATAAATACGGTTTATACAAATTTACTTAATAAAACCTCGACCTATTTTAAACACCTGTTGTTTATATTAATACATGTGCTCTTATTTTTTTCTAAGCTTTATTTTAACTAACACTAATTGTGTCTAAGCTATGTTCGTAATGATTATTTATTCTATTCTACTTTTGTTTTTTGACATCGTAGCGGATGCTCTTAGTAGTTCCCGCGTGTAGTTCCACATAACGCCATACTCGGACGAACGTGATTATAACTTACGTCGTACGCCGAGTATGTTTTCTCTGTAGTTTTGAAGTGAAATTTCTTTGCTGACGGCGTAAATAAACGACAACTGCGAACAATGATTTTGATTTTATTAGATCATGAAACCATATTTTATTTATACTAAATTTAATATGAACTTGCATTTTCTTTTTATTGATTTATTCAACCCGTTTTATGGGAGTATAGAGTCAATAAATGCACATTTCATTGGACTACCTAAATTTCATTCTCCGTTTTAATGTTGATTTTAAATGTATAGGGGATGGATTTCTTGTAATCCATAACTGAATAAGCTCGTATGAAACACCTGCGCCCCTTGACGCTACGCGGTTATGAATTTGAGCAGGTGATACCCTGCTTCAAATACTAGGAGAACATATATAACAACTGGTTAGTTGAATGAATCACAAAGTAACCAAGGCTAAAGAGAAAAGCAGTTATAATCCTCGTAGTGGATTAGAATTTAGCCACATATTTATAAAAAAGAGAGTTTTAAGATTAAATACCAATTGCTGTAGCGTTGTAGGAAAATATTGTGAGAAACCTGCATGCCTTAGAGTATAAAGTTCTATAAGGCATGTGAAGTCTGTCAGCCTGCACATGGCCAGCATGGCACATTATAGCCAACTTATACTGAGAGGAGACTAGTGTCCAATATTGGAATAATAAAAGGGTAGAAGACTGTGATGGTGAAACTAATTTTAATCTGTTTTTGTAGCATTCCATAATTAACTTTCCTCTCTAAATGTGTTTTATTAATTACCGCTCTGAGGACACAATAATCTTGATTATAATATATTGGCTTAACACATGTACATAATCATGTGTAAGCGAAACATTAAAAAATACACAAATAAACTTGGTCGATTCGCGTCTGTCTACGAAATGACGTCACTCGACAGAAGATTGCCATAAGCAGGTTGGTTACGTGTATGATATACTAGGAGAGCATGTACGATGAGAGACTACTGGGTGAAAGGAAGAGTGCTTTCTCTACACACTAATGAGAATGAAAGAGAAAAGCATACACGGTGGAAAGAGATGCGAATACAAGGAACTTAGCGCATGCGCTAATGTTAATTTTAAACTCGTGAGAATAATACACGTGGTTTAATGTTGACAATGGCGAAATCGTCTACCTAATACTGTTATGTGTTTATCATAGAAATTTTAACGCTAAAAGTTTTATGACTTAATTATTGTATTAGCTTTATAATTAGTCAATCTGTGAAATAATACTTCCACTTAAAATAAATACATTTATGTTTAAAAGTTATATAGCATTTAGCTTCTAAAATATTAGTTTTGATATTTTATTACACAGATTGTCATTTGTAAAACTTCTCTCCGTCACACATCAAACGTATATACATTGCATACCATGTTTAATTCTAAGATATTCTGAAACCACAGATTAACTTTATTTTTTGACTAATTGTTGGGCGCCACGTTAATACTGTGGTTCTAGTGGTTAAGAATACAGCCCCTCACTCCGGGGGTGTTAAGTTTAAAATCCATGGCGTGCACCTCTTTACAAAAGTGAGTTTTAAATTTAATTGTCACTTGCTAACGGTGAAGGACACTTGCTAACGGTGAAGGAAAACATCGTGAGGAAACGTGCACACCTTAGAATAAAAAAAAAGTAATTCTAAGATGTCTGAAGTCTGCTAACCCACACTTGGCCAGCGTGGCAGACTATGGCCTTAACCCTGTCAATATGAGAGGAGACCCATATTACAACAGTGGAATTATAATGGGCGGATTATTATTAGCAAATGTAAGATGTAAGATATTCATTGCTACCGCCTTACCTTTTACCTTTACTCTTTAGTGCATATGTCATCTTTGCCTATTCTTTATGACCATTTTTTATTTGCTCTCTACTACATATGACATGTTTGCCTATCCTTAGACTTCTTGGTTTTACTGTTGAATCGATTACTTAGCAGTAATGGGCCTTTATACAATCCATACATATTTTCCTTTAATTGAGGCTTGTATTATTTATTAGTGATTTTATTTTATATTCAATAATAACCATAGTATGGGTACGACTTAGTAATATTAGTCTTGAGTGGGAAAACCTATACAACAAGCAATAATGAAGCAACAAGTTAGTCAATTATCTGAGCAAACTTTTCAATGACGTCATTATGTTCCTCCCATTTCAGCCTGTACGCATGCACTAGTTCACTGTCTCTTTCCAACCAGTCAGTTTTGCCTATGAAAGTTTTCTGTACCTATAAGAATAATTCTTTGTGCTTATGGTATCCTGGTACCTTCGCTGTCGGTTCATATTTTCCGACTGTGACGTCATAGTTTGTCACTGATTGATTGATTTATACGCAAAACTGTCGATTTCTTCTTTTTTCTAAATAATTTAAGCATCCATTTGAAAGTATTTGAATTATAATTATTCAATTAAACGCACGATTTATTTAATTTCTAGTTTGCTAAAAAAAAAAAAAATTTAATTAAAAGTTTTGACTTTTAAAATTTACAAATATGTTTATTTGATTCTGATAAATTACAAACATTGCTAAATACCAAAATAATATACTTCACATTAAACTATTAGAAAATTTGAAATAATTAATGACGGTATTTGTCAAGTATGTATAATAAGTATCTCATCAGCTAGCAAAATCAATATAATTTGTAAATTGTGTCTGATATTATTATTATATGGATAGAATTATAAGTATAGATTATATAGATAATAATTATTATAATAATAATTATTACAAACATAATGATATTAACATAATGATATTAATAATTATTATTATAGATTATAAGTCAAGAAGTATTGCAACTTGTGCTTACATATCAGCTTCTTCATAGATAATACATATTTCTGCCCAAAAACTCCTATCCTCCCTTACAAAAATACCTATTTCAGATTGTTGCTCCGAGACTTTTGAAGTATTAATGTTTAAATTTTTTTAGTATACGACGCACAATCATTTTATTGTTAACAGTAATTTTAAGAATCATCATCATCATCATCAGCCTATCTCAGTCCACTGCTGGACATAGGCCTCCCCCAATGAGCGCCATCGCGCCCTG
>DWMG01004650.1:0-10766 GCA_018244855.1 Elbella merops | reverse complement strand
ATAACTCCACTGTTGGAATATGGGTCTCCTCTCATATTGAGAGGGTTAAGGCCATAGTCTGATGAAAATACTGATGAATGTAAAATAAACACACCAAGCCTGCAGGGTAGGGGATACAGACATTTGGCGCTCGGTGTTCTCTGCTTACCCAGTAAGGGACATGGCATGACGGTGTAATAATAGTAAAAATAATTTAACACAAGGAAAATGGAATGTTTGCATTGAAAATTACTCGCGTGATTATGTTCACCTGGTTCCGTTATGAATGTGTGTGCGTATGTACGTGTATTTTGTTACGTAAATACTCTTTATGTAACTTTTCCTACATTTATATTAGGTAGTAAACAAATCTAAGCAATGCTGGTCGCTCCAATGTGTTGTAGGGTGATATCTATCAGTAACGTAAGCGCAGCAGGACACTGTTAGATCTTGGAAAGGTCATTGTTTGTAACATTATCGTCATCATCAATATGATTGTCAGCATCGCCGTTATCATCATCAACATATTATGGGTACGAGTATATAAAAGAAATTGTATTTAGAAATGTACATATGTTTGTCATCTGTCTGGCTAACATAACACTTTTTGCCTGTTTTAGAAATAGATTACATGTTGGATGTGCTCCAAGCAATACTTTTTACTGTTAGTTATCCAAACTCAATGATTTGAAACTCAATTTTATTGATACAACTTGAAGCTTGCTATTAAAAAAGTGTTAAACTATAAGCTCCATTGAACTTAAATCCCAAAGATGTTACAGTTAATGAGCTAACTTGATTTTAAATTATCGTACGCTGCTCGTAACCGTACACATATTCCATTGAAAATATTAAAAGCAATACTTATAGGCGTCCAATGCAATTACACTACTCGGTTGTGAAATAAACCATGTCATTGCTCATACCAAATAAGATATAAAGACGGATTCTTAGTTCAAATGCGTTAAGTGGGTTGAAACTAAACTAGCCATGCAGAAATATACAAAACACAATCTCTATACATGGATATTATCGTCAAAGTTGATACATATGTTTATGTAGATATTTAAGTATATAATATTCATGTAGGTAAATAATTCTTAATTTTACACACATACTGCTAATTATAGATGAAAGAGTTGCCATGAAAAAATATCATTTAATTTTATCTACGCGAAATAGGAGAAAATCGTTGACATTATAATAAAAAGCAAGCACAGCTTGTATTTTCATGTAACTGAGTAAAAACCTTCATAATGAAATTTTGTGCGCAATTTTCTTGCGTACTACTATAAAAATAATGACCGAAAAATGAAGAATAAAGTAACAAACAATTTTTAAATTTAATTTTTATATACAAGTTAAAAATAATTTGTCTTCTAAAGATACATTACTGATTGATGTCTGTTGGAGCTTAGGTAGGACGATAATGTCAGGTTGGATTTGTTAAACATACAATGGTAATTGAACATATGACCTATTTTTATATAAAAAATATAATGTCCTGTAATCCATTCACAGAATGGATTGATCTTTTACGCTAAAGTGATTCGCAGGAAAGTTCCTAAAATTTTTGGAATCAAATTTGTGTCGATATTCTAAGATATTATTATTCTTTACCATACTAATAAATAGGGAGTATACACCTGATTTTGTAAAGTTTAAGCAACAGATAGTTTAAAGTTTTGATTTTTACACTGTAAGTAAATATCTTCCCATAAGTCACTGTATCTAGAGATAAATTTCAATTTATCGTTCCAAGAAAAAGTGTTTTAAAACATAATCTCGACAAAGTAAAATTTAAAAAAGGATGGTGGAACTACAGGGACATATACATATGAAAGTATACATATACGAGTATACATATGAACGCATATGAAATAGAAAATGGACGTTTCCCGGCGGACGACAACAATCATGGGAAAGTTAAATCCTCAATTACCATGGACATATCATTTGCTGGAAAATGCCGCAAATCAACTCCAATTTCACTTAAACACGAGTGTTACATATGACGTTTTTATATCCTTGTACAGTCAGCTCAATATTACGGCCGCTGAATCTTATGTTTTCATGTTATTTCTTTAGTATCTGTCTACTTCACCGGTTATTAGTCCATCAGCCTTTTAAATTACATATAGATTATTATTTTTAAATAATCTTTGCTCAGTTCGTCTATAATACAATAATGGAGATGCAAATACGACAAAATTGAAATAGGACTCAAAGGATCTGTCAAAATATGGTCGGAAAAACTGATCCAAATAATTGACCAAAATCTCTCAAAATGAGAAGGGTTAGTTGTAGTGGTTTAGTACGAGTTGGCAGACATCACAAACAAATCCGCATACAGACACCAATCGTAATAGGAACAATTTCTTCACGATAGACATGCCTATGTGTAGCAGTACGAGTAGTAATTCTTCGAGCAAAGTTTATAGACGTTCTACCACCCACGTAAAAGTTATTATTCCTAAGCATTTATATGTAACTCACTGTACTTCCAAGTATACACATAATATTATATTGAGCGAACAGTAAAAATAAATTGTCCGGGAATTTAATATGGGCATATTTCGTAAATAGCTTCTAAATACTTTCGTCTTCTTTAAAGGCTTGTATAATGATATAGACATGGCCTATAAATGTTGGTGCAGCTACACCCAGTACAAATAATATCTCTAAATTGAAATTAAATTGCTGTTTCGCAGCAGAAGTAAAAACAGCGGTGTAGCTGATTAAGAATTCGTTATTGAAAATTGTTCTTTGGAATCGAATACATTTTTCTAGTAAATTTTAAGAAATGTGATAGAACTCTATGTTCGAATTTCATCACTCTATTTACTTCTACCGCCAAATAGTTTTATTTTCATTGCGTCTTGTGTTAGACAGATAAACTAAGTTCAAAAATATATGTCACTATTAAGGGATAGTTACTTATGTCAGCCCTATTTCAGTCAAGATTAATCTCCTGAATGTAGGATAGTAGCTTTAATAACCTCAAAAATATACGATAATCATTAATAACGAGCGAATTGGGCTGTATTAAACGCTGCACATTGCGTGATGTCGGTTTCAGTCGATTTGTTATATTCCGGATACGCGGAGACATCGGGGCACATATTTCTAACACAATGTGCCCCAAGGTCGTATCGTGAAATGTACCCCAAGGAAAAGCCATATATCTACTTGCTGAAGAGCCTGTTTTGTTTAAAAGAATACATGTAAATGGATCTGGATTTAACTAAATAGGGTAAAACTATCAGTATCTATTATTATTATTACACCGTTATGCCAAGCCCCTTATAGGGTAAGGCAGTAATCTCTGAATGCTAAATATCTTTATCCTTTAAATAAATGACGTGCTCTTACATTTATCACTTACTTCAGACACGTTCGCATGTTTCAGAGACTTCTGATAATTGACGTTAACTAAATTGATGAAATAAAATTTATGAATAAAAAATATATTTTCATGAATCGGCCAAAAAGTATACGGGTGTTTAAAAAAGGCTTTGAAACCTTGAAATTATCTAGAAACAAAATTTTTGTTTGTATCATTTTTAATTATTTGGCAACATAGACATCAAAACCGCTTTGGTTATTTAAAACGCGCCAACCGAATTTTGACAATAAACTGTCACTTTTCAAATGTCACATATAAGCTACCGCTCAGTATAGGGCTGTCCAGTCAAAAAAAGTTTTTAAACGAAACGAAATTTGTCTTAAAGTCCAGAATCGAATCAAAACAAAAAGCGGAAACGACTATTTTAAAATGGTATCTCTAAAAATATATATTAGATCATATTCGATCGGTCAAACCTACTGTATAGCTTATTACAAGAAGTCTTCTAGTAAATTCCCTTCAAAGACAATAGTTACGAGTAATCCTTTTTTAGAATACTAACGTTACTGTGACCTTCCCACGGTTTTGCTCATGGTTTAAATAACTACATGTTGTTACTGTGGTATGTGGCTAGCTATGTTGTACAGATAGTGTTACTTTTTAAATATTAAGCAATTTTAAGCCGTGTATATAAACGTTAAAATGTGGAGGAAATCTATATGATAATCGTATGATGTTTTAACCGAACCTCAAACATCCAATGCGGCAAACTGAAATCAAAATCAATGCACTACTTACTGCATAAAATATTTACTTTTAAAGAACAAATATTTAAAGCATTATGACAAAATAGTTACGCTCTTTGCTGACCAATAAAATAACAAAAGCATTCAAAAAAAAAGAAAAATTGTACAGCAAAAAGTAAGTACATTTCAAGCCGAAGCAAAGACAAACAAGAGCACGATTGGTCTCGATACACTACTTCCGCAGCTATTGATAGCTTGCGAAACACGTAATGGTGAAACGATCAAGATCTGACACAGTATTAAGTCGCGCGTGTCATTGCGTTCTATATTATGTAAATGCAATGAACGAAGCTCTAGAAAACCGAACTTGTTTGCCCACCTTGAACTTTTACTTTAATATATTTATGTCTGTAAAAGTACATTTGTAAAAGACAAGTGTAGCGGTACATTATGCCGACGGAGAACATTGCATTTTTGTTACACTATGCGCAAGCCGTTCGAATTTGCCAGTCGTTCCCGCGCTCAAAAAAATATTAATCGAATATTTAGCGCTCTTCATCGTCATCTTCATCATCAGCCTATCTCAGTCAACTGCTGAACATAGGCCTCCCCAAAAGGGGACTTATGCCCGTAATCTCCACGCTGGGCATGCGGGTTGAAGATCGCAGGGCACGGCTTTACGCACCGCCGACGCTGCTGCCCGTCGGCGGCCAGGGCATTTAGCCGTGCCTATTTAGGCTGTGCTATACCGCAATCAGTCGGTCGTCAGAGCCTCGTCTGTTATAGCAGGGTGCACCACGTGCAGGTGAGGTTGGCTTGGGTTCCTGAGAGGGTGGTTGGAACCCCTTACACCCACTAAACTATGACTGTTTCTTATTGTAAAACATAACTTGTTCAAGAAACGAATCCACGAATTAGGTCTATGATGGTGAAGTACGGTGTACCTTTATATAGGACACATTGCTCTCCCTCTCATTAACTACGTATGCACATGCTAAGAATAATATTTAAACTATTCAAAGCCATACGTGTTTCTATCCAGTACAAAGTAAGAACTTTTGATTATTTGACTACCAATGATTGACAAAGAAACATCTTAAACAATAGAAAAACCTAAATATAACGCTCTGGGTTTAAACAAAATATTACCTCGTTATCCAAAGGTATTTACTTGCTATATGAGTAATAAATGGGAATCATTAGAAAAATAGGAAATCGTCGCCTAATGTAAGTTTACGTTACATTAATATGTAAAATAGGTTAAACAACTCAACGGGAAAAACTCTAAAGTAGCACAGTGCTCACTAGTGCTACAAACTTCGCACTGAAACTGGAAGATTAATTCAAAAAGTTGGCACTAATGTTGGAAATTCCAATCGCAAGCAAAAACTCCTTAATAAAGGTATTTCCGTCCTTTTTGATTAGGACTTTTAAAGGCGACTGTTACATTTATACAAAGAAAAGTACATTAGAGAAAATAATTAACAATCATTGTGAAAGAAATTTATTTTAGTTCAAATAAAATTTCATGAAATCCATTATTTTGTTTCAGGAATTCAAAGGGACCAGGTTTTCGACTTCATTTACACTTGTCTCGTAAAAATGTAAACTTTATTTAAAAAACGTTACATCATGCCTCTAATTCCGAAGGAGAGGCAGGGGAGTGTAGTACACTCCCGTTTCACCTGTTACGTTTACGTCCCATACAATAGGTGGTGAGCCTATTGCCAGATTGGGCACACATGCAAACTCCGAGTCACTACTCGAAATTCGAAAAATTCGAAATTTGAACCCAGGACTTACCGATCAGCAGTCGACCAACGAGGCAGTCAACTTTATTTCTGTGGGTATAACATCATATTTTAAGCAGTCCAAACCGAAAACCGTTGGAGTAATCGTATTTTAGAGTGTGACCATGCCATGAACATGACAATAAAGTAGCTGGAAATGACTGGATGCGAAGAGTTGAAGATCGAGCTCAACGGCGTGCTATTGGAGAGGTCTATGTCTTATGTCCAGCAGTGGACGAGAGCAGGCTGATGATGACATCGTATAGAAAAGACGATACGCGGATAATTTCTAAACACGTCATTTGTATAGATACTCGTACATTCGTGTGACTAGTAGACGCTAGCCAACTAATTGAGATCAAAAAGGTCAACTATAATAGTAATTGACTATTTCGAAAATGATAAAAGAACAACAATTTACAACTTGAGGATGTATACATTGAATTGGCAGCTAAAAGCGCCGTATTTCTAATAAAGGCTGTCTGAAAAGAAAATAATTTTTTGCTTCTATAATTATTGTTTCTTACTGTCATTAATGAGCTTGTCAACGTCCGTGGTAGCGGCTAATGTAGTCTTTCGCCCGGGGCTTTATTATTTTCTGTTCATATTTCTTCGATTTTATTACTGTACCATATCTACATATTTTTATTAAGTGAAGCCTCATCGATAATAACATTGATTAAACATCAAGCCTTATCAATATCAGTTCGATGTATTCGAAAGCAATTCCCAGTCTGTGATTGTTAGTTCTGGTATGATAATCCGTGGATTTATTTTTAATGATTAGCCATTGCTAACTGAGCTGACTGAGCAAACTGACTGAACTTAAAGCACTGATTCGACTAGATGACTGTACACAGTAACACAGCATAAAAATCGCATAAAAATAAAAATCAAGTATAGATGTTACAAGCCGGACTGTTATTCAATATCAACACTTAACAATGTGACGCCACGCCTGTAATTCCCGAAGGGGTAAGCAGAGTGTAGTACACTCGGATGTTTCACCAGTTACATTTATGTCTCACCTTGGAATCGGATGTGAACCTATTGCCATACATCGGGCACAGATTCAGATTTGGAGCCACTACTAGAAAATCTAAGAGAAATTCAACAATATTCGACACAGGTATCGAAGCCGAGAGCTCTCGATCAACCCTGGCGCTTGCAACCACTCGACCAACGAGCATTGAGCAACACGACAAGAAATAAGTAAATTGATAAAAACGCAGGAGACATTACACGCTATTAACAACTCCTGATCAAAGATACTGATTCATAAAGATCGACAAATCGCAAAAGTAAACGTCAGCGTGGACACGTAATCAAACAAAGCGCGAATGAACAAAAGATTTACGCTTAAACGTTATAAAGACTGATATCTAAAAGCGCCGTAATGTTTATGAAAGGCCGTCTAAAAGGGAAATTACTTTTTTCTCTCTTTGTGGTTTCCTGCAGTTAATAATAAGCCTCTCAATGTACATATCTACTCACGTATATTACTGCGAAATATGAAAATAGAAATTGTCATTGTGAGTTGGCATTTCAGCAAGAATTTTTGTACTGCTAATGAACGAAATGCCATACGCTTTGGATGATCTTACGTATTAATGACATATCAAATGTGTACGTCTTATGACAAACGTGTTGAATATACACTCACCCGCACAACTAACCGCCCGCCTTTTATTTTTTTTTAATTTCAGAAATGGTCAAACGTAGACAAAAAACAAAACAGTTGATAAGCAATAATCAACATAAACAAAAAGGGTGACAAATTATATTGGTGGGCGGTTAATTGTGCCTGTGAGTGTACATCAAAGCTTGCCAATCTTTAAGGATAGATATATTACGCATTCATACTCTGTGCTTCTCAGTAAAGGGCCTGGTGTGACGATTACTAATAATAATATTATTACTACACGTCTAAGTTCTTTTTGATCACAATCATATTTGTGGGTGACATAGAAGAGGTTCAATTTGATCATCCCATACATCATGGCTTGTGTAATCCTACGTCTATTAGAAATGTATTTGTCAAGGTCATGCGTCATATTTGATGCGTCATGCGTCATATAGACCTACATATATATACTGATTGGTCACATTTATATCCAAAGAAACGGTTTGGCTATGGCTTGTACATAATGTGGATATAAGTTCTGTATCTAAATCCAGAACAGCATCAGGACAGTATATGTCTCTTTACAACACTAGATATAACATACGTACTATGGGCGAATTGTCAGTTATTACACTGATAGCTAATTCCTAAAAGGAAAGTCTCAGCTCGATGATCAATTAGTGACAACTACTAGGAAGCTTCTAGAGCTACTGTTTAATTAAAACATTATATGTTTTACCCAAGGAAGTGCTGTCTCTATACCTACAACTATTTCTACAGAAAAGTAACTGTTATTATAACAGTTTGTGTTTTCACATCCAGCTATCCGCAAATCAGCTTCCTACTCCGGGAGATATTTGACGTAACAGTGACGAAAACAACATGAAGAAAGCTGCATTACTTAGAGTTCCCCACAACGTTCTCTATAACGTGTTAATTCTTCCTATTCGTTTTGGACAAGCATGGTAGCTATGGTCTTAATCTTTTTCACATTGACAGGGCACCAGTGTCCAGCTATGGAACGATAAAAGAGTCGATGGCCATGTTCATCATTGAATAAGTACATTTCACAAGATGTACGTAAATTACAAAAATGTGCATGATAAAAAGAGGATTTTTCTTTGTGCATTAAATACGAAATAGGGATTCAGATCACGTCACATAACACCCGCGAAGTAAATTACAGATTTGCTTGAAACTTTCAAACACGGACTTCACGATTTCAGTAAATGGGGCCTTTAATCTGCGAACTTCGTATGTGCTCAGCTTGCAGGTCTTAATCACTTTGACTTATCTCTTTGCGCTTAAGGTATTTTGGTCTGACACTTTAAAGGTATTCAGTATCTTTAATGTCATTATTGATTTTTAATTTCCGATTGAAATAAAAATGCAGAGCCATTGAACTGCTGGCTCGTTGCTGACGGCTAACTGCCCTGGCCGCATGCCCAGCGTGAAGATTACGGATATAAACCCCTCTTTGGGGGAGGCCTATGTCCAGCAGTGAACTGAGATAGGCTGATGATGATCATGATGATCCAATATTAAGCCATGGACGAAAGATTCATAAATACTCAATAATCTGACCTTACTAGACCCAAAACAAAAAACATGAAAATTTATTACAACTCGGCAAAGTTAAGTAGCTTTCTTGATACTTTCCCCCCGACCTCAAATTCTCGACTCGTATTCAAGTATCAAAGTTTGCTTGTTCGCGCTTTAATTAACCAACTTCGGCAAGATCAGCTAGCACTCACACTCCTTTATACACACTTACCTATTCGGTGATTATAACTGTGTTTGGTTAATTTTATATTATATTGTCTGCCTCGTTGATCGATTGGTTGCAAGCGTGACTGCCGATCGGGAGGTCCTGGGTTCAAATCCCGGGTCGAGTAGTATTGGATTTTTCTAATTTAGAATATCTAGTAGTGACTTGGACTCTGGATTTGTGCCCGGTGTACGGCAAAAGCTGACCACCTATTCCAAGGTACATAAAAGCAACTGGTGAAACGTGGGAGTGTACTACACTCCTCTACCTACATCGTCGAGGATTACAGGCGTGACGTTACGTTTTTTTTATATTATTAGAAATTTTACGTCAACTATTAGTTCATTATCCATAAGCTAGCATTTTGTCTTAACCAATATCATTATCGTCGTCATAATTCTCATAAACCATTTTATTATTCCATTGTCAGCAACCAATTATATAATTTATTTTAAGTGCATGTAAAAGTATATTATTTTATTAAAATTCACTTCGCAAAGCGAATGAATAATAGATAAATATTACAATAGGAAAGGCTGGAGTTTTCTAATGTTTCATTAAAATAATAAAATCCAGACCTGAACTTAAAGATGGTACCACGAATACGTCTATAGACCACCGTCGCTTCAAGGAATCATCTAGATCAAAATTTTGACTTAAAATTGAAAGATAAATTTAACTTCATTTTTATTGGCTATATCCCAGATCAACGTCTGTCAAACCGGCTGTAACAAATCCAGGTAATTTATAAGCATGGGAACAGAACCCTAAAATGCGTCCCAGACCGATGTCTCGTTCCCGCAATTTGTTTCTTGCCAGCGATATTCAAACTGTAGCCCATGGGACACATTTGTCAAGGTTTGATTGCGCCCGATAGAAACGGATTTTGGGGGGGTTGCGATTACATTAACATATATTTATCCGCTGCTCCGATTCTGTGGTTGTGTTTGATGTGGTAGGCAGAGACAAGACATCAGATATAGAGATAAATTAAAATTTAGGAACAGGAGAGCTTCCGGTGCAAAGCTATGGTCGAATCGTCAATTTGTTTAGAGACTGGTTAGGTAGAAGATTCAAGATAGTTGAATTATTCGGGCAAATAATATACGAGTATAAGGCGTATACGTGTACATTTGCTAACTGATTACTCTAGAATACACAGCCCATTTCATTGTGAGAGTAGACTCTTTCAAACAAAAGAACGTTAAAAAGAATTAACGATGATGGTGACACTAAAGAATTATTACTGTTACTTAATTACATTACTCCTTGGACAAAATATTTTGAATGTAAAAAACTTTAAAAAATGATTTCTTGAATCACGTTAGGAGTATTGGTCACGCAAACTTTCCAGAACAAAGTTTGAGACACGCTGCCCCAATATCCATAACAGGTGCTATATAACGACCTGTTTTCACAAATCTTTCAAATATAATAAATGAAAGTATAAAACAAAAAAATATATCAAAAGCAAGCATAGAAGGAGGTTCATGAAAACTTTACGAGGTACCCC